>JAHZNA010005241.1:0-10979 GCA_027743935.1 Sinodicranocentrus sp. ZH6 | reverse complement strand
ATAAAAACTTTTCCATCCCTTATAACTCTATCTCTTTCTTCTCTCAACCCCCTTATCCCTCTTGCCTTCCTTAAACCAACCGATTCTACAATACTCTTCTCTTTCATCTCATTCTCATCATCCCTCAAAGAGGGACACAACATACCTCAAGCTCGAAACCCCTAACTTTTCTCGATTTTCTGTCTAAATGCTAATCCCAAGCGCTTCGGAATATCCCTTAAATATGGTCTTTCCAATCTGTCCAAAAATATATGCATAATTAATCAATTCTTCAAAGTTTACAAATGATTTAAAGCAGATCTTTTTTATTACTTGGCCACCGTTATGTACTTCAAAATGCGACTATCCTTCCCCAAAACCTTCACCATTAAATTTGAGAGCAGAAATTTCTCGAGTAAATAAATTTCCTCCAGCTGACCACCCACATTTCGTAAGTCCTCCTTTTCCAACATTGTCTGTGATATAACCAACAGTTAAAACTACCAAGTTTCATATTATCTTATTGGATCAAAAAATAATTCTGCAAAACTCACACTGCAATCATAAATCACGATACCAAGAGCAATACCCGTAAAACTCATGATCAGCATTGTTTGCAAAACTAAAAAGATTAGCTTTGTCGTCATCGGTGAAGGCACTGTACTCTCGGTGTCATCCCCGTGGAAAATTTCATGATACTCTATTTCACCTGTCGTCATTACAGCAATCACTTTAAATATGCCTCCGTTAATGAGAGCAAACTCGTCTTTCTGAAAAAGACAATCTCAACTAAAGCTTTCACTTCTATTGTCAATGTGTTGTCACTAAAATGAAACAAAAAAAATACTCACTTCCGGCATAAGTAGCTGTAACGCCAAAGAAAATCCCACAAAGAGAAAAACATGAGCAATCAACGTCATCGTGATTTTCTTCGTGACCTTTGTTATCATATCAATCCAAATATGAGACCATGAAAGTTTCTTCATTTGCCAAACTATCAGCCAACTTGCGATAATTATTCCAAACTGTAAACACCACCAAAATCCCATTGAATAAAATAGCTCATAGTTTCAAGCAAAATGTTCAAATAGTATCAGCTAAAATTACAGATGACACGCTGTACTCCCACCAATGGAGGAAAACCTCTGAATTATAATAAACTTGAATACCCCTCCAAATCACAATAGCAACCAGAATCTGGAGCACCCTACTAAAAAGATTTTTCATCAGGTAGAACAAATGATACTTGATGTATTTACATTCCTTGAGAAAAAGTAAAGGGAAAAGCTTCCACGCATCCTTCGCCCACATGAAAACCGACAACATCAATAAAACAATCCACCAAGCATGCCCTTCTCCTTCCCCAACCCATTCACAATGAATCACTGCAAACAAAAATATTTCGTCAGTTTCTAAAAAATATTCGAAAACTGTTGATTGGGTATGTGTCATCACTTAAATTTTAAAATCGCTAACCAGTTTCATTCCGATTTGGACACTTGTCATGATACAAGTATGTTGCACAATATACATACGCGAGGGACCACGCTGCCTGGAAACAATGTTTTTTTTTAATTAGATCATATTTTGCGTAATTTATCTTCTCTAAAAACTCAACTCACATGCAACAACCCTGAAAGATAAATAAATATCCACATTCTCTCCCATTTCTCCTTAATAAACAATTGAATGAGAGGATGAGCCAATACAGAAAATCTAACTTCTTTCGAAACTCCACAGAGAGAATCAGCCAAAAGCCTTGATTCGACGAATGGCTTCGAAGGGTCATCTTCAGGACCACGGGCACCTATAACTGGTCTGCAATTGTAAAGATTTTTAACAACCTCGAGATCATTGCTAAATGCACATATTTAGATTAGTATATATTTTTACGTATAGTTAAGCTTGAGCTGGAAATTGTAATCGATATCTTCATCAGGTCCAAGGTCCTGTATCGCCAAATCATACACGTCAGTGACGACTTCAGGAATGAATTTGTAGATTTCTTTGATTGGTTCTTTTTTGTCGGCGCAACTTAAAATTGATTTAAAAATTAAATTAATGCTTGCAACCTCAATTAAATGCTACATTTAAATTAAATGCACAGTTTTACACGTACGGAAGATTCACATCCGCCCCAGCCTTGATAAGACGAAGGATTATTTCCTTGTTGCACCTTCCAGCAGCGATATGAAGGGCAGTTTGCTTGTTATCATTTTTTGTCCTTTTATTGACCAAAAATTGAATCTGTTCGAAAGAGCAGTATGCAGTTTCTTTGTACCAGCGGAGGATAGTGTCCACCATTTGGAAAGCGATCTTCTTATTTTCTGAAATTTAGAGTTTGAAGACGTTTTTAAAACATGCATTAATTATTCCGCTTATTAAAGGACTTAAATAATTTATAACTTACGATATAAGCATGCTCTGTGTAAAATAGTGTGATTTTCGAACACATTGTAAAGCACTCCTTCCTCCTCTGGCGAGATTGAGAATAAAATGTCTGAAAGAGAATCTACATTCCCTTCGATGACGGCTCTGTGGATTTCTACAATCGTATTTCTAACTGGTTGAGGTAACGAGTTATCATTTAGATCGATAGTGGTAAATACTGGGGTCATTAATATTTGGTTGCTGCCAGTTGGAGAATTTCTATGTTGCTGGAAATAGCAAAAAAATATAACGACAACAGAACCCTTTAAACTTTGAGTTAATTAGATAGATAGTCAGAAAGTTGAGTAAATACCCTTACATGCATGTTAGCCATTTTTCTATCCCCCAAATTAAGCTCAAAACAAATACACTTCAAATCAGTATAATTGAAGAATTTTACATTGCTCCATTACATTAATTAAATATTTAATGGTTGAAGGTATGAGGATAATTATACACTGATTAAGGTACAAGACCAGGAGAAGTTAAAGAACGAGTTGTTATCGGAACATGCGTAAATCCTTGACTTCATTCAAATCAGAATCCCGATTACAGTAAAGCTTGCGGCAATATAAATATACATGCAAGATGTGCTTTTATTACTCTTAATCGCTTTCCTAAATAACGTGCTGCCGCGTTAGCTCGCGTAAGTGTTTGAACAAGAGCTGATAAAATGGTGGTTTACTGACTGAATGGGGGTTTGCTGTTTTAATAAATAAGACGTGTCATTGTCTGTGACGGGTGTTTCTACGTTAATGAGGCTTTTTACTGACTGTATTGAGTGTTTTGCTGAATTTACAAGGTATTCGGTGGAGCTTCCGCAGTTATCGGTTATCCTGTTACAAAACGGTTATTATAACTGTTTCGACTTCGTCCTGGTAAAGAGAAGCTTGCTTTTAATTTTGTTTTGCTTAATTATAGTATTTTCCGGATGCCGCAATTATACGAGTGGGAAGGGTTTCTTCGCTTTTATGGAAGTTTTTATTTAATTTTGGAAATGTTCATATTTCTCGTATTTATTTTATTTTGTAGGATCGAGGATGTCAAAACCATTAGTACATAGTGTAGATAGATCGTTAAAACGAAGACTTAAAACAATTTTTTATGGTTTCGAGAACTTTCTGGATTGGTTACAGTTTATATTCTAAGCATATCCAAAATTACGACTAGTAAACATAACCAGAGTGTTTTGGTTATAATGGTGTTTGTTAAGTCTATTTCGCGAGCTACAATTGGTCCTCTGTAGAGATTTGTTTTGTGGGAAACAAGTCGGGTCTTTGTGCAAACAGCGGAGTGTATTCAACATTGTCATGATTCTTGTTGACCCACTTTTGTCCCAATTTCATAGCACGCAAATTAAGGCTTGGTGGTAATTGACTACTTCGCTTTCCCTCAATACAAAATTACAAGATACTTATGACGATATTTACTTTAAAATAAAAAAAAACCCAGATAAGATGCTAACACAGTCAATGTTCTGAAACACGAAAACACATATGTTTCTCAACAGTTATTTAACATGTCACCGAATGGATATATTGATTAAAGTACATATATAATTTATTTCATGCAAATGTTTGCACAATTCAGCAACATTGTTTACATTTGTTTATTTTCATTTCCCCCATCCCAATCTGAAATTCTCATGTTCATTTAAACCAGAGCTTTAAATCATTACATGTCTGCGATATTCACATGTACCTATTTTCTTCTCACCTTCATCGCTTTCCTCAGCAATCCCCTGGTATTGCATAGCTCTTATTAATACCGAGCTTAGCCTAGTTTGTGCAGGTATTATCTAAAATACAGAGTTATATAATGTACTTATGGTCAAATAAATCGTCGCTCTGCTCTACATTATATATATAACACGGTCAATATTCTGGTCGTCTTCGTTTGATCATTTTTTGTGGCATATTTGTCCTCATTTCAAAGGAGAGATAATTACTCTACTCAGAATACAATTCCCTCTCGTTTTTTATTTTTGCTGGGTTCGCTTGATTTCATCTTCATTCTGAATTTTTATGGTTGAAATTGAAATGGGTACATAAAGTTTTAAAAACATTTAATTTGAATTACAAACTTTTTAGTTGTCATACAGTCACAATCATAATCATGTCTGCTTTTCTTGATTTTAAGACTCTCGATGTCAATATGATGATGCCATGTTTAGCCGTGACACGGCGGACGGTCCAAAACGGATCGAGGGAAAGTTTGTCTCTTTATCGAGTGTCGACGACATCCCTTCAAATGCAGTCCAAATTGGGAAGGACGTTTATATAGGAGGAATGTCACCGTCACCTTTCAAAAACGTATTTATTGGAGCACTAACTCCAGGACATGGACTGGATTATGTGGATGTTTCAAACTTTTCAAGTTTAGCCGGTGTCCAGAATTTGTGCCAAGTAAGTAGCGAATGGATTTGTTCCAAAATTAATTTTATCTTTAAAAATCATTCACGTTCTTGTTTCAGATCTATTGCTGTGATTCCGAAATGAAGTCAGAATGGTTGTCATGTATTGGGGGTTCCTTGCCCCGTTCTGGAAATGCAGTTCCAATTGCTCTTGGAAAATGTAATGGGATGGCGTTATACCTAGGACAAAAATCTGAAACTGGAGAGATCGGTACGGTGCTTCGACATGAGGGATCCTTCCAGTGCTTTCTTGTCGGTGAAGCTCAACCTTTGAAGGATTTTGAGGTGCTTTGTAAATCAAAGTAATAAGCAACTTGATAAGTTGACTTCAGGAAAATCCATGACAAAATATTGGTGCATTAAAAATGTTTAATAATAGAGAACATATATATTTCATTAATGAATTCAGTAAATATTTACAGCAATGATTATTACATTACATTATGTCGTTATCAACCCCATTTTACGATTTATATAGTAGTTACTGTCGTAGCTTAAGTTCAATATTCACCAAAGAAATTATTCACACAATAGTCATTTTTGGAGTTTTGATTGTGGGTGAAAAAAGCGTGGGAGAATAATTATACTCAAGTGATGTTACGGTGAGCTTTAGCAAAATCTCTCAGTAAATGATTATGGTATCCACATTATACAAAAGATAAGCTACAAATTCCCTCAATCAGCGTCATCCTTTGTGGTCTGTGGTCTTACTATGTAGTTTATATGGAAAAGCGAATGGGTCTACTGATCTGGTTTATACTGTTTCTACAGCGCATTTTCCCTTTCTCTGCTTCTGTGGCAGTAAACCAATCTTTCATAATTCATGGAATGTATTTAATCGCAAAGATATACAGTCACATTCAGAATCAGTGCAATATACAATTCATAAAGACAAGTTCGTTCATGCTGCATGCATGCTTATGTTGCGGGGAACAAGTAGACTGAAATTGGGATGTGATCTGTGCATGCTATTTGAATTAACATTCAACATCAAAGGATATCTACTTGAGAGTCCTTGTCGGAATATAGTATTTTCATTTCTTCTCGTCACACATTCTCCTTCTTTGCAATTATAGCTTCTCTAAAGAAGTATTAATGAAGTACATTCATTGATAAAAATATTTTTATTCGTATGGCTCATTCATGCATCTTTTATCTCAGGTATGCACTAAATTTTATACACAAGCAAACTCTGAAATAAATTTAATTTAAATCTTGAGCAGTAAATAAATTTTTAACAATTTTTACCAAAAAAATCCGACATTGCTATAATTGCTACCAGGCTATAATAGGTTGCTTTTTTATTTTTACCAACTTTGGTTTGTATGTAAGCATGTATGCTGTGTCATGGCCATATGGATGTATTTTTGGACCAAATGTGATCTTCCCCTTCCCTGTGGCGTTAAAGGGAGGGCAATTTTTCTTCAAATGATATAATATGCCCAAATGTAGCGATTTAATATGCCAACAAGGGTATTTTTACTATTTTAACTTCATCAGCCAAGCCCCAAGGGAGGGAAGGAATATACTTGGAAAAGGAATGGAATGGAAAATCCTTATTAATGAATCCCCAATGGAAAATCCTTATTAATGAAATTTACAATATTTTGAAAATCTTTTTCACATGCCAATTTTCTCACATTAAATCATCCGTCTCTGCCATTCTTATCCATTTTAAAATCCAGCTTTCCTTTCCAAGCCATTTTAGCATACTATCTGACAAGAGAAATCTTTCGAGATAATAAATTCGCCGTAATTTAGCAGCCACAGTTTCCAAATCCGATTCTTCAAATAGTTCCTGTTCAAAACGAGACGAATTTTGTAGCCATTTTAATTCTTCTAATGTGGACTATTTCAGCAGTTGTTAATTTACTTTCCAATCTGAGTTGTACAATTCTGTCTCGATGGCGTGTAAACTATGATAAAGGTCAACTGTCCATGTGTTTTTTATGGATAAAATTTTAAATATTCCAGCAACATAGGGAAACACACCTAACTAAAAAAAGTTGAAATTATTAGACCTAGACATTAAACCCATATCAATGTAATCAAAATTATATGGTTCTCACATCCGGCATGAGGATCATAAACGCTCCTAAAAATCCAGGCACAAACAATAAATGTGAAATATTTAAAAAAAAGTTCTCAAAACGACTCTCATCGGCACATCAATATAAAGATCAAACCATTTGATTTGCTTCATTTCAATTCCAATAAGGCAACCTGCAGTAGTCACTCCAAGCTGTTTTGGAGGCAATGTTTAAAAATTAATTTAGATCATATATGATTTATTATTACTGCAACAATATAGTATTCCCATGAATAAATAATCGGTCGAGAGCAGAAAAGCAAAGAAACCGCACTAAGGTCAAGAATCCAACTAAGGTTGTTTTTTGTAGTGTGGAGCATGTACAAACGCAGGTATTTAGACCCTTTTGACTTCAAAATGCACCCAACTTTCCAAACCTCTTTGACAATACCAACAATAGAGAAAATAAAGAGATAGTTCCAGCTTGGGTTATCTTCACGGGAGCAATGATTCGCTGAAAAACAGGACTAAAAGGATGCCAAAATTTGAACAATATTCTGAATATTCAACAGATTTAAATATTTTACCAGGTAAATTCCGGTACGGGCAGTTTACAGAATATATATACATCACAAACCAAATGAATGAGATGTAAAAAAATATCTGTGAATTTAATTTGTAAATAATATAATCCATTTTTTCAAAAAAAATAATCAAAAATCTTTTGCAAAAGTCGTTCACCCCAAATATTCCTGATAGCCAGAACAACAACCACGTTTTGTTCCATTTTTCGTCAAGAAATAGATGAGTAAGAGGATGTCCAAGAACTTTCCGTCGGTCATAATCCAAAAGATTTGCAAGGGTGTCTGCCAACTGCTTTGTTTCTATAATAGGCTTCTCCTTTTTTTCTCCAGGTGAATGGGATCCTATAATGGGTCTGTTCAAGGGAGAGAAAAATTTAAAGAGAGCAGCCTTTTTGACAACTATTCAAGTGTGAACCAACTTCACCTGTAGTTTAGTCTAAGCTCAAAATTATGTTCAGAACCGGTTATATTCCGGCCAGTTTTAATTGCCAAGTCAAGTTTTGTTAAGATGGCAGAACTTCTTTTTATTAATCAAGTTGATAGGTTCATCAGTATAAAGGTATGAATAGATATGTCTACAAAGAAAATTTCATTTGAAAACCCATTTCAATTTAATTTTACGTACTTCAAAAAAACATTCTTTGCTAATGTATACAATACAAATTTCACGTGTAGGTAAGAATGGAGTCAATAGCGGTGTCAGGAAGGAAGTTTTGAATCAACATGATAGGTTCCTCATTTTTAGCACATCTAAAAATTATTAAAGGCAATTCCATTTTATAGAAGGGTTATATTTTTTGGCATCGAAATTCCCTGCGGACAAAAAGGTAGATTCTGCGGAAAAAGGTTCGTTTTGCTGACGAATTTTAAAAAATTCGTCCGCAGGAAATACCGTACCAAAAAATTTGAGGAATAATAATATTATAATAATATTTAAGTCTATTTTTTAAAAATATTTTACTTACTTTATGTTAACATCAGCTCCAGCTCTGATAAGAAGGATGACCAACTTTTCGTTGCCATTTTTAACTGCAATATGTAATGCAGTTTGTTTTGTTTCGGCTGAATCTTTTTCATTGATTAATATTTTAATGCCTTCCCGTGAGCAAAAAGCGTGATCCCTGTACAATCTAAGAATATCCATTGTAATATTCAGTGCTTTTTCTGTGTCCGCTAAATGAAAAAAAAACATTAGAAAAACATTATTTTCATCTTTACAATATGGACAATAACTGTGATTAGTCGATAAAAAATCATGTTGTGATACTATGTAATTAGTAATTACACAATCTGCAAGCTCTGTGAAGGATTGTGAGCTTTTGGAACTTATTGTAAAGGATTATGTTTTCCTCAGAGGGGTTGTGCATGTATGTTGGTGTGTAAAAGCAATTAATGAGGTATTTTGGAGAAGATCTATGTTTCCTTGTCTACAGCATCATGAATACTTTTATTAATTTATTCAAGTCATTCGATTCAACCACGTCGATATCAGTAAACTTCAGATTTGCAGATGATCTCTTATAGGATGGACTTCCATATTCTTGTAAAGGTTTTTCTCGTTCTTCACTCTGTTTAAAAGAAGAAATATCAATTTAAAAATTCCAATCGGACATTAAACATGATATGCAAAATTTTACAAATAGCGTTCCGGAGTTTAAAATCTGAAAACATGACTTAGCTTTGCTAAGATCAGAGTCCCAGTCAAATTTAACCATTATGATGTCAGCCTTGCAAATTAATTCGTTGAATAATATCACAACTTGGTTTCACAGAGGTTTCAATCGCCTCCACAGTCGTCCATTCCAGTTGGTAGTATGACACTTGTTTTCCTCCTGGCTAAGTATTGAACATTGAAAGACATGATGAATAAAAGCAGCCTTCATCAACACACTCATCTCATCACATCCAGCTTTTACAGCTACTTTAAAATAAATTGCAAAAAACACATCATCACTTATTACTCATCTTACTTATGACATTTTCGCAGAAATATGTGCAGATTTTTACTCCCACTATGTGTCCTCTGTGCAAAAAAATATTTATTTTGTCTTCTTGACTGTTTTCTTTGTCAGTCCATTACTCATTAAGCTGACAAATCTTCATCCGATCAAGGAATACTTCACTTTGCACATATTTCATGAAATGCATTGCATTGCATATTGCATGAAAGATTCAAATTGAGGGTTCTTTCTTTACAAAAAGAACAGTTAGAACTTGGTCAGTGAGCTGGGATTTTTTAAAACCCTACATAGATATTTCAACTATATTTATATTTCTGTGTTGACCCTTTGTTTTATAAATACTTGTTCATTGCTATGATATATGTTATTTAATGTTTTTGTAAGTTTATTAGTTCAAGTGTAATTTTCTAAAAATAAACCACAAGAACGAAAGCACTTAAAGCTTGCATTTTTCTAGAGATGAGAAAAGATTGTTGCTTTCCGTTAATAATGTCCCTATTCCCTAGCATGATTTTTCAAGGTTTTTGGGAACTTTTTCCAAGTACTTGGTTCTTATGCCGCAAATATGATGGTATAAAATTATAAAATCTTCTAAACTGCCGACAATTTAAAGCATTTGTTCAATATTGGAATTCCCCGTAAAATGAATCCTTTTCAGAGCCATTGCTGTTGATTGTCAAAATAAACTTACGCAAACAAACAATCAATGATAATAATTACTAGTGTTCCGATGCCGATCTCTTATTTGGTCTTCTTCGCTCAGTTCTTTGCGTCATCAGACGACTTCTTTGTCATCTTCTTATATTTTCATATCAACATGCCTGCTCAAATTTACATTAGATCCGAGTAATTCGCTGAATTCATTGGGGCTGCGAATCCTGATTCCACACAACCTGCTTCCTCTCTTTAGATTTTGTTGTTTCTGCAATGAATTGGACTCTGGTAAATGAAGTTAACTTGACTTCGTAAGTTTATCGTAAAACTCCACTCCGTAATGCATAGTCGTTGAGATTTGGTTCAGCATCAATGATTCTCGATTTAGACCAGCATTGGAAGGACTGGGACAGGTGGATTAGGATTCTTTAAAAAATTTATGCATACATTTTGCACCAAAACTCATCTTTTACAATTTTAAAAGGTTTCAAAAGTCAATAAAATATACAGCTTACAGATCTGCTGAAAGGAGAATTATTGCGAACATTTGCAAGCATTTTTACATCAAAGAGAAAATCCCTGAAATAATAATCAAACTTTAATAACACAACAGACCTTGGTATCACCATTAAAGTTATTAATTTTAGGCGGTTCATATGATATGCCACCTGTATATTTTCTACTAGAGTATTGAACATTGATATGCGTGAGGGAAGTAAGATGTTAATCAAATAGTCATTTTATCTTGAGTGAGTTTAATTACTTTCTTGCAGAGAGGCTATGGTCACAATGTGCCAAACCCTAGTGTACACTCCACTCAACTTCCCATTCTTAGTTACCAAAATATTTAGTGTTGTAATTGTAATGTATGTAATGTGTACTGTGGAACTCGTGGTAGAGTTCTGGAAATCAGTGCTATGAGAGCGAAC
>JAHZNA010005240.1:0-13925 GCA_027743935.1 Sinodicranocentrus sp. ZH6 | reverse complement strand
AATTTGAAACAATTGTGATCCATAAAACCAAAGTTATGGAAAAAATAAAAAATATTCTTTTCTAATGCGACAGACCTTATATCATTTAAAGTAACATCCCAGTATTTTCTTTATAAAACCAACCTCTTTCAATATTACCACACTGGTTTTTCATTTTCATGGTACTAAACTTTGAGCTGCATTTAAAAGTTGTATATAATCTTTTTCAAAGCCAACTTCAAATATGAGCCACGTGAATTTCTATTTATTCATTTAAGAGAAAATAGGCACATATAAAGCATGGTTCGGATACAAAAATACAAATTTCAAAACGGCGTAACTTTTATGCATATGTATTTATTCTAATCAACTTCATATCATTAAAAACACCAATTAATAGGCTATAAATACCATCACTGTTCAGATCCTCCAATCCAGTGGTTTCCGATTTTTCACACCTTCTTTACGGCATTTTGTAAACCTGTTATTCCCGATTTTTTTGCTACTCTTTTGCTAATATTCTCCAAACGGTTTTAAAGCCCCGGATGTTCGTGGGTGGATCCTCTCGCTTGGAGTACTCTCTCTTGCACAGAGACAGAACCCAGAAAGTTTCAATTCCCATGGCCTGGGGGACGTTGGGGGCATTTTGGGTCTTTTAATGCTAATCTACGCTTCAAACCCGCAAGCCAAATAAGCACTTCCTGGGGAAATTTTGGAATGGGTTTTACTTTTTCATGATGATGCACTTTCTGAGGGTCTTTTGCACTAAAAATTTTCCATCCTGGAACGTCTGCTGGATCCCAATGGACATCTGTCTCGTCATCAAATACCAAATAATTTGAAGTGTTTTTTCGATTTTGCTCGAGCCTCTTGATCCCCTACGTACTTCGGAGCCGACTTTTTATTGTAGGATTCGATCCCCAGTTTCTTAGCTTTAATTTGATGTAACGCCGCCTTCGAAATTCCCAACATCTTTCTGAAAATGCTGGACAGTTTTTAACTTAGAAAAATTTGTCGAATTTTCGTAGTGGGAAATAACGCGTTTGAACAACGCTTCTTTGGATGCTCGCCTCATGGTTGCGAATCATATAATTCAAAAAGAGAAATAAGTCTAAGAATACCTTGACCATCCTACATCTAAATCCGAAAACATTTTTGGATTCCATCATCACTACACCATCTTATCTCTAATCTTGTTTTGTATTTTTGTATTTGAACCATGCTTTATTCACTGACAATTGGCAGCGCTCGTACACATATTATTGTTTGCTATTCAAAACGTTCAATGAATGCATATAAGCTTTGTAACGTTTATGGCTGCATGATAATAAAAAAGGTGTTTAAATTCGCAACCTCAAAACCAGCCAAGTAGCAAGTTTTTACGGTCAATCGTTACGCCACCTTACTTACTATTAGAACGGATATATATTAGCTTAGACCTTATAGCGATGGCAATTTAACCTGCAGAATGCTACAGTGAAAAATGCTACAATGTTTGCAAAAACTCAGAAAGTAGCATTGTTGGCTATATCAACATTGCTCAATAATGTAGAGTGAGTACATCATCCTTGTCAGTTTTTTGATACTACTACTCTAATCCAGCAGTTCTATAACTGCGATTCGTATAAATATTTTCAAGATAGTGAGCAATTAATAAAAGCAAAAGATATTTAATTTCCTCCATCCTCAGTCAACCCAACCCACCTTGTATTCTGCATTACACACTACACTGGGGCTCATTTTCTAGGATAGGAGGTATTGATAATTTTATAGAATAATATTTTCTTTAGTAAAACTTAAAAATTGCTTTGAATATGTTGAGGAGGGAAGGGTGATTGCATGTTTCAAAATGCAAAATCATTTTATCCTTCATGCAAAAACATATTCGCACAGTTCCACGAAGGCTTTACTCTTACAACACTACAGAAGCCAATACACACATTGCTTGACACCAGTGGAATATTATTGATCTCATGCCTTTTTGCTTTTTGGAACACTTTTTGGAAAGTATGTACAGGCATATGAGCAGAGAGAATCACATAGTGTTATTCGTTTTTTATTGAAGAATGCGCAACTTCGCAAATAAAAACTACTCACTACAATGTAATCTGTGTAATGTTGTTTGTTCCGTGGAGCAACGCAATGTGCAAGGCATGCTTGTCAGTTTCCAAAAAGTAAGCATTGGTGAACATATCAACTGTTCTTGCTTCCCGAATCGGTTCGTAAACATGGCAAAATGAATTCCGAAGGATAATGTAGGATAGATTATTTCAGTCAATTTTCGGTGTTCACTGAAAAAGCCGAATTAAGCACGAAAGCTTTCTATACAAGCATTCGAACATGACTCGGCGGAAGCTATGCTTAATACCAGTTTGTAAAAGTGCGACATAAGTAACCAGAAGTAGCTAGGCAGCATTGTTAATTAAAATAAAATGTTTCAATTGACGTTGCCATTGCTGAACACTCTTTGTGTCGCTCATTAAGTGTTTTGCTAATATAAAAGTCATTCCATTTCCATTGTTTATGAATCTGCTTTTACTGCCATTTCTGCTCTGAGCTATACTCTCTAGAAGTTCAAAGTTTTATATATTGTTTTTTAATATTAGGCATTATGAAGTTACGGAAATTTTGACAGTTGTCAAGGGTTATATATAAGTTCTGCGGAATAAACATCTTTCATCTGCATCAAAGGTATAGTACCAAATTCATACTCAAAGAAATTATATTTACGTGGAATTATAAGATTGCTTGCTAGTTGCACCGGAAGCTCACATGCGCAAACATTTCACTCCAAGTGCATTTACGAATCTTCATTACATGATTGATGTGTAATTTATTGAATAACCGATTATTAGCGATGATTGAAATTTGCAATGCTGATGGTATTCATAACATATTGGTTTTGAAGTACCTTAGAATTTAAAAAAATTAAGGCTGGTTAATTAAGCATATTTATAAATATACGTTAAAAGATTCCCCGCTGAATGGAAGGCAGATCTGGGGTTTTTATGTTTTTACATCAAGACAATGTAGACATGCATTGTTAAATGCTTTCGTATTGTGTCATGTTTATTATCATGACCACACATTGAGTTTCAAGCCAAGAAATCAAGTTGCATATTGAAATTTTCAAATTCTAAAATATCTATGATAGATTTAGTATATTTGTGAGTATGACGTCATCGTCATCAAACAGCCATCATTATTACAAAGGCAGCCATGCGGAAGAGGGAAACATTTGTAAATTTTGTTGTTTGCTTAATAGTTCAGTTTGCCCTATCGGTTGAGATAAAGCAAGAAACTTTTGCATTGTAAAAACTGCACCTATTCTAACATGGGCACTCCCAGACGACCCAGACTGTCACGATGCATGCTAACTTTTACAATCAAGAAAGTTTTAGATGTTAAATAAATGAATGAACGCAAAGTTGAAATTCATTGTACTTCAAACTTTGTAGACGTACTGTCAAACAAATTGTGACAATCAGTTTGGAAAAATAATCGCATTTTATGGATTAATTTTATGGATATGGATTATGTAAGAGAGAGAGAGAGGTTTCTTTTCTTCGTAAAAATAAAACGCATTGCTTGCATTGAGATTTTTAAACCGTCATTGTTTCATAAATGATTTCGCTTGAAATCAAGGTTTCGTGTTTTTGTCTTTGTCTTCCATTATTTTCTTATCTCCGAAAATTTTCACCAATGACCAGTTTCCAGCATTCATATTTTTTGCTAATACGCGACAGGTTGGCTTAATTGAAGCAAAATAGAGAAAGCTTTCATACATCCAAGTTATATATCAGCTTATTGTCCTGTACACTGGTTTTAATGGGGCTGTCCGTTCACTAAAAGTACAACTACGATGTTTCAAATAGACACACCTCTTTGATTTGTCTATTCACCCAAGAAGTTCGTTTATAATTTATGAAACATAAAAGTTGATTCTTTTTATTTATGGGCTATAACTTTGCCGCAGTAATGAGAGATGCGTGTTCCTGTGCTCGATTTAATCTAATTTGGCCAGAGCAATGTTGCACACGGTGAACATTTGTTAACATGTGTGACGTATATCATTATTAAGTAAGAGCCACAGACTTGTCCTGTAACTAATACAAATTCTTTGGATGTCTGTGTGACTGTCGTACGATCATGTCAAAAAAGCTTATATTATTATATTCTGTCAATATTCTGAAATCTGAGCCTTCTATAGCTTGACCGTAGTCCAGCAGTTATTGCAAGTTGACAACTGTACGTTTACGATGGGAGTTTTTAACGATAAATAGATTTTATTTGAAGCAGTACAGTACAGTCATTAATTACTGTATAACCATGTCATAGTTTATTTACATCAGAAAGGAAAGTTATTTTGCTCATTTCAGTGATATCCAACACCGCTATAATAGCACTGTAATGATATGATTTTCGATGCATTCACGAATATCCAAAGCATGTTTAACCACTTAATTGGAATCCAATTTCGAGGGAGTCATGCATCTTTCTGTTCTTGAATTTTATTGTCATGTGATAAGTCATTGGTACCTCCTGAATGACATTCATGCGCACGTTCAATCATTGCATACCTGTCATTTCTATTGTTAGGACTCCGTTTGTTGTGATTGTGATAACAACTTTTTCGCACGTGTTCTTGTGGGAGTCATTTGTAGCGTTCATTTTGTGCCGTGACTCAAAGCTCGGCGTGCTAATAAAGTCGAGGAAGGATTTTTATCTACCTTAGCGGGCTCTGACTAGATGAAAAACACCTAAAGGAAACGTGAATCTTGTAAATGCATTAGGTCTTGAAGATTTCATCTTGCCATCACTTGGTCATCGTAAAACAGCACAAGGATAAACATGAGCAGCCACATACGGTTAAAAATCGCTAGGGAATTTGCAAATAATGATAATTTAAAGTTACATAACTAATAACTTCAGTTCTTTTCTAAAAGCATTAAACATAATTTCGTCAAAGTGCATCTGTCTCTACATGAACGACTACAATTTGCAGAGGGGATTCACAAAAAGGGTACACATGAGGCTGAGGCTGTGCTCATAATTTGTCTGTGATCTATTGTTCAATCGACTACTCACGGCAATTTATGATCCGGATCCGTTCTAATAAAGGCCATAACTTCAAACAAAACAATTCATTCACTCACGAACCTTGTATATAATATATGTGTCTTGTTCCTTCTACAACAACATGATTCTGGACTTGTTGTATGAAAGTGAGAAAAATATATAAATTGAATATTTTGTTGTGCCATAAATGTAGAGTACCCTCTAATTATATGTTTTTCGCAATCTGTGTCACCATAATTGCAATAATGGAAAATCTTTTGATAACAATAGCATCGCAGAGATTGTATATGGTTGTGTATATACAATACAAACTTTCAAGAGATATGTAGACATTATATTCTTTAGCTATGTAGTGCGCTGTTACTTTATAGTAATTTATAAAAGTTGCAAGTTCAACTCAAGCTCATGTCAGATACTAAATTGACGCCAATATTGAAGGATACATTTTGAAATCATAGACTCCCTTTCTTCTAGAACCAGATACATTTAAGTAAATAAAAATTAGTGATTTATCACAAAGGAAAAATGTTTCATTGTTCACCTTAAAAAAGAAGAATTATTTGCTAGCCCGCATTGATTTAGTTTCCTCATGCATGTGAAACAATAGCAGCAGGTGTACAGTAATTAGTAATAAAAATCCCCGAAGAATTATTCATGCCGTATGCACGTCGCATGCTTAAATATTCAATTGTTTTGCTGATACATTTATTACATTAAGCACTAAGCTTCATGAAACTTTTACAAAGGTAGTCAAACATAAGAGTGTATTTTTCAATTGTCAAGCACTGTCGCTTCCAAATCGTAGGGAGTGGGTAAGAGAAATTTCAGTACAAATGTTAACGCAATGTATTCCCTTCAACTTTTTACTAACTTTGGGGTATCTGCTGACAATCTGACAAAAACATAAGGGATATCACAATGGCAAAATATCCGGCTACGTCATTTTCATTATTTATAGGACCAACTCGAGTGAAAACGACATGAAGCATGTTTTGCATTTTCACCCCCTTAGTATTTAAAAAAATATATATGTACATACACTGTTTGACGTATTGGTTGACTGGCTACACCACAAGGCTCAAACGGTGAATGGGATCGCTTTTCATGTAACAAACTAACAATAGACTTGTCTCTATTTGCAAGACAAGATTGGGTTTCTTTGATGGAACAAAAAGTTAATCCCTACCTTGCTCCAACACAATATGAAATTTGTTCAGCTTAAAGTATCGCTTCACCAAGCTTTACCAACCACAGCGATGATCTACCGTTTGCAGAAAAAAAAAACATCATCATCACATCATTATGTCTCACCAAATATTGTCAGTCAGTCAGCAAGAAATGCAATCATTTTTCAGTCCCAAGTCCCATATCACATCAGTGTGGCTTAAGGATTATGCACGTTGACTTCTCCAATATGCAAGACAATCGCCTCCACAGGCATTCACAGCAACAGCAAGTAAGGAAGTAGTAAAACAAGGCAGGGAAGCGCAACGACAACCGTGCAGCGTCGGGAAAAATCATGGTTTAAAAAGCAAAGTGTTATATCGCAGCATCACTCCTCATAAGCGAAGATGTAAATGAACTAAAAAAAGTTGTAATGTAATGATAATGGTGTTTCATATATGCCGTGCTTATGTTGCTTATAACATTTTAAGTAGATTTTTTGGTACTTATGATGAGTGGACATAGTTGTTGTGTAGCACTCGTGAAATGAACGGTATCTCAAATCTCAAAAAGCGAAGGCAGTCAGTGTTTTAGGGCTTATGGATATTACACGACAAGACCATATCCTTCAGCGAAATGTATGCAGTAACTACAGATAATGATTCCTACATGTTGGATACCTCAATAGTGCTCGTATTTCAGATGACAAGATTTTTTTTTCATTTAGACTTGGGCAGCCATAAGGTAGTCAACTATCAGTTATCTGTGTGCCATCAGCATAATATTGTTAATGTTAACGATATGATTATTTGCAGTAACCGCATGTAGTTACTAGACTACACGTTTCTCACATATCGGAATTGGGAGTTAGTGTATAGAATAGATTGATCGGCTCCATTTGGAATAAAGAGAGATGTGTGGATGAAGCTGTAAATAGAATAAATCAAGTGCAAACTTCATTATTTTGTCAAATACTATTGAAAGGCAAACGAAGGAAGAGAGACGAAGAGAAAATACAAATTTTCCATATAAGCTTTCAAACTCTTAAGGGTAGGGAAGCAACAAGATATTAAATAGGAAGAGAGAAGCAAAGAGTGAAAAGTAACTCTAGAATTTCATTATCATTCTTAAGGCTTATCTACCTCCGTAGCACTGGGAACCACATCCAGTTGTGCTGCTGCGGCTTCGTGGGTTGTCAACAACACCAATAACTCCCACAGCCACGAAAAAGTATCTGACAGTTTTAAAGAAGGCGACACGAGTGACAGTGTGCAAGAAGAGAAGACTGGAGAAGAAGAGAACGCTGCTCAAGATTTTATTGAGATTCCCAGAGGCGTTTCTATCGATTCGGTGAATTCAATTGTACCTCCTGAAAGCCCTGAAATGGATCGCAGAAACCTAACAATAGGCTCAAGTAAGTCCCGGAAACACATGCATTATACATGTAGAATTTTCTACATGGAAAATTTGTACTTTGTGTCGTGGTCGTGGTAAACTTCAAATATTCAGAAATGAAAGCTGTCACATACGAATTTGAAATTGAGAGAAATCGACTTAGCGGTATGACAATACTATTTAGGGAACATATAGCTGTCGGCAGTGCAAACACTTTAATGGTAGTCATTTTTTAAAAGTAAACTGCCCACACAAGAGCCACGAGTGCACACAACATTCTATCATGTGAAGTATTGAAAATTTGTTTTACATGGATGGTAGAAGACTGACGTACTGACATGTGAGATGGGAATGTACTATGCATGCGTACAAAAGGGCGTCGGAACAACTTTAGGTTTTTTCACTCATTCACATGGATTCGCTTTTCTCTATTTGCCATATTCGGCATCTACACAACAGCCTTTCTACACTGAAGTTTTGGTTAATAATCGAATTTAAGTGGTATTCTAGTTAGTTTAAACATAAAAACACACATGGGACAAATCAAATGTCCCTGAAATGTATCACACGGAACTCTAAAACAATAACTGTCTCGTCATTATTTCTTTATCATAAATCATAATTACTGCACCGACCAGGCCCATTCTAATTCTAATTAACAACCGCTTTCTGCATGTACATATGGTGTGGTGGTGTGGTGATAACATGACCATGACCTGACATGCATCCGGCATGTTATTAATAGGTGTTATGCCTTATACTTGTATCAGCACATTTGGTCGTCCGAGATTTGTAAAAAGTTACCCCATACTCTAACAAATAATCTCCAAAGAACTGTAAGCCAAAATTATAAGGATTATTTGCGAAGAGCATAAGCGCTGCACGCTGTTGGCAATTTGGAATGCATAGCTTTCGCCTTGCTAAAAATACACGTATTATATTTTCGTAAATAATACAAAATACAACAAGGACAAATGTTTTTTATCACTTTATTTTGTGAAAATACTTACAATTAGTCCGCGTAAGTCCCAATAGTTTCATGGGCATCTAGATTCTGTTAGTTTTTGTCATCGTTTATAATATGTCAGTTTCTGAAATTCAATCAGACACGTCTTTGACAACTTACTATCATCTACAGATTAAAACTACACACGAGGATGTCGCATGCAAGGTCATCTTGTCAAATCCATTACTTATAATAAATTAATCATTTAGTTTAGCGTTTCTTATTTCTGAGCAAGTTCGAAATTCATTTTACTTTCAGCATGCACACAGTTAGTATACTGAATTCACGGTCATCTTAAAATGATGCAATGTTAAGTTCAAGAAATACTACATTTAACTAGATTGATGTCTTATCTCATCCTATGCTGTTGCAGAAGATACTTGTTGCATTATATATTCATTGAATTGGATGTGTGTGAATGGGTGAACAGTAAACTTGTAAGACAAATCACAGCACGACACACGACGACACAACTCAACACTTGTGCTTCATTTCACAATTACAATCTTTCTGCATCATTCCAATGTGACACTTTCTAAAGATGAGCGATGAGACAAGTAATTCATTCAAGCTATTAAGCACGCGTTTGATTTGCCCTTTCGCTGGTTGACAGTTGGCCCATAATTCGATTTGAGCGGCGAAATGTGCATTTTGGAAGTAATGAAAATGTGCATTTATTTGGAATAGGTAGATAGTACAACATTCAACAAGTAATAGTAAAGCATTAAAGTTATTATATATATTTGCAAACGCATGAAAAAATACCATAACCAATACTGTCAAATTGGAGATCATCGGTTTCGCTTTAGCAATATAGAAACTAAAGTTAGGACTTTTATGCAAATAGATACTGATACTGTTCATCAGTTTTCTTCACTGCTAAATATTCACCGCTAGTTTCCATTGCTAATTACAACTTTGCCTATGCAGACCCTTTGTATAAATTATGATATATATGATGATGACAAATATATCACGCAAATTAGCAATAGCCTTGTATCACTTAATTGACTAAAAATTGAATATAAAAGGCCGAGTAGTGTAAATCCAAAACAAATGCAAATGTGTAGTTTGACTACCGTGACGATGTTTCATTACCATGTATATATTTCAAAGGTGCCAAAAGAACACAGAAAATGTATGCAATAGAGAAATTTTCAACCATTGTCCTTACATGAACACGGCTTCTTTCTACATTAATTGCGATTTTAAATCCCTTAATCTTGAATCTTTGCAGTGATCATATAAAATACATGCTACATTTTATATCTATTTGAATTGAACATTTTTGCTGATGTCACATAGACTTGCTTGACAGTAACATAAAATTTTAGTTGTGGACGGTTGTCAAGTCGTCACGGAAAAATCCTGAACCATGTAACCGTTACCTGTGGCATTGTGTTTGTCCACGTCTAGTACATTTCAAGTATTTTAAGCCATTAGCATATACTGCAACACACGCTTCCTCCCATTTAAATGAAACTTTATGCCGTTTATCAGTTACCAGAACTGATTAAAAAGTAATTCTAGATAAGTCATCATAGTTTATTGCTGTGGTTGCGACTCTTATAGAACAGAAGTATCGAGTAATAAATTATGTACGAAGTCATACCTCTTGTTATGCTTGTCATCTGGATCGATCAAGACTATTAAAGATTCTCATTTGAGATATAAGTGGCCTTTTCATCATCCTTGCACTCGCATGTACCTAGCAATTACATTGTTGTTTTGATGTTTATTTTTTTGCACATATAAATGATGTGCATATGAATGAGTATGACTTAACAAATGACACGTCAAGTTATTGGGAGCGACCGAAGAACCACTCCCTGCAACACCTTCGTTTAACATCTAATATAGTCAACCAAAGTGCTAATTGATTGTGAGTACTTTTTTTCATAACGCTCGAGACTCTTATCGTTATCATCAGCAAACTACAACTTGGTGTCTTATGAATGGTTAATTTATCGTCTTTGAACACAAAGATTATATGTGCCGTCTCGTTTCATTAATTAGTAGAACAAATATGTGCATTGAGCTGAGGGATGTTGATTTGTTAAATCACTCAAGTCCAAGGCGAATAAAGTGGACATCGCGAATTGCCATCATAAAAAATCATCGCTCCCCACACAACCACAAGAAATTAACTGTATCTAACCGTTTACCTAAACAGGTGTACCGGCAGCTGCAGGTTCTCCTTCTTCATTCAATTTCTTTTGTTAAGCCTTGTGTCAAGTTGATGCATTTAGCAGAAACTCATGTTGTCAGATTGTTGCTACCCTTGCCTTGCCTTTTCCCATATTTTCTTGCAATGACTTGTTACACTGAATTATTATCAGTTTGATTGCCTGTACATGTTATATCGCTAAAAGTCGTTCTGCCCCGAGCGATGAATATAGAAAGTTCAATTTGAAAACAATCATAGACACCTAGAAAACCATGGCAAGCTGCCTAAATATTTATTAAAATATTAATGAAACCGTACATACATACGACATAGGTTATGGACATGGTACTATTTTGTATGGGATCTGGGGATCTGGGATGGGATCACATTTACATTCGGAAACTTCATCCTCTTCATGCATGCACACCTGTCATAGTTCGAGGTGCTACGTTAAGGAATTTCTGATAATGTTTTGAACATAATGTTGATCCCGGCAACGTATATATCATAGGCCGGAGGGAATAACGGATAGAATAGTAATGAGTAGAATTTTTGCACTCAGCTTTGTTGGTACACACCTATAACATTCTTTGCAGGGGCCTGCAAAACAAGTATAAAGATAAACCTCAATCTCTAATATAGGAAATCCTAGGCTCCAAATCATTGCAATTTGCGAAAAATACGTATTTCCTTTAATCCGAAAATTTCTTTTAAAAGGAAAATCTCTAAATTCAGTGGTAAAAATCTCATCAAGATTAATAATTGTACGATTAAATTGACGACGGATATTTAAAGACGAGCAAAGTACCTAATAGATGTTTATGCAAGAATCTTCAATCCATAATCCTGCCGTTTAAACATTTAATATTCAGCATGAAAACATACGAATATATTTACATACATAGCTACTTAATCCTTGCGTGTATGTTTTGCAATAAACTGAACATGTGCAGAAAAAATCTAGATTAAGCTGGAAAAACCAAACACTTGACTTACGCCTAATACCATGTTAATTCTCAGGCTGGTAATTAAAAAAAACATTTTTGATAGATATGTCGGTAGTCGGTACAACTTACTTTTTTTCTTCAAAAGGTGTAAAAATTTAATTTAACCTCACAAGTTCCCACTATATAGCAAAACTGCTACAAGGGGAAATTCATCGGTAAGTACGCAAGCTAATCTAGAAATTAAAATCTTGGTAGGATTATCTAATATCCACTTAAATTTGATACTTAAATGATATGGAAATAATGCAGCAATTTTTATTACAAAATTAATTACCATCAATGCAATAATGCATTTAGGGCGCTACTGACTTCGACAGTTTAATCTGGTTTAACAACTAATCCTTGCAAATCCGGAATCTTCTAAAAATTCCGACTAATCGGAATTACTGATTAGCTTAGATTAGATTTAATTCGGAATTCGACTAGCTTAAACTAGATTTAAATTTTTATTGTATTAGCTAGATGTAAATAAATGCGCGAATGAGTTTTGCAAGCATTTTCCAAGTTAAAATGCACGTATTTTTGTGATACCTTCTGCGTGTATTCGGGTGTTTAATTTTTCAAACATTGCCTGTGATTTAGATACATGGGAACAATGTTTTTTAAATCTGTTTAATTTTTTGCGCAGAATGAATTACAAATGTTGTATTTTAATGTTTAAACCACTTTTCATTATTAGACGTAGAAGGTCTACCAGGGTAGGTATGTTTTTTCAGTCAAAGTTCTAGTAATTTTCTAGTAATAACTTTTGACTGAGTTAAGTAGTTTAGATGAATGTGAACATGCAAACTCCACAAAATTCTTTATTACCTACTCTTTGTATCAGTATCGCGGATTGAAAAAGGAACATGATATAATGAATGTTTCCCCGTATTTTTTTCTCTTTGCATTCTGACATTTACATCAGTAAACTACATCATAATCTTTTCTGAATGAAGAAAAGACTCTTACGCTGAAATTATACACGTTTGATGTGCTAGTTACTGGTTTGCAAGATTGAGCAAACAATGTACGAGTCCCGTCCCCGTCTTACATGATTCTAGTCAGGCTTTAAAGCCAAATCACCCGTACCATCATATCAGCTAGTTCCCACAGGTATCGTTTATGTATAAATCTGCATTTGTAGATATAGGTACATATCAAATTCATGTAAAAACTTGCTAGAACATAGATAATCAGAAAAGAACTCAAGGTAAGGTAACATTGAAGTGTTTTTTTGTTAGAACTTATCGTTAGAACTAAATTGTTGTATGTGTGTCATCACTGTATTACATCACGCCACCAAAAGTTCTTTTCCTTCAGTTATGGTGTGCCACTATATATTACGGAAATTTTCTCATGGAAAATGACGAAGAATGTTTTTATACATCTTGCGAGATAGTTAGTAGAGATACGTACATGATATTTGTAGTTTCACAACTCAACCATGGTGCCACAAATATTGCTGGAATAAACGTCTGTGAATCTTTTGAAAGCCGTTTTATTGCTTGGATATTCTCACAAACCAATGTTTCTTCCTGTCTCACTGACCAGACAGCATTCTACTAGCACCTGGTCAGTAGTGACCGATTGATGGTTGAAGTGACCACGCTCTGTTGTACTGTTGTGTCCAAAATCGTGGTTTGTAAACGCATAATTGACTGAAAGCTTGATCTGGAATAGGACAAGTTGCATTTCCAATTGCTTGGTTACATTAATTTCGGAGCTGAAGTATTCTCTCAAGTAAGTTCTGATTGTAAAATGATAATTTATTTGTAAATATTTATCTATTTTTATGCATATTAATTGTTGATAAACTCGTGGCCATCGACGGAACACACGGTTTATTTAGATAGTTTCCTCAGATTTAAAACAATTGAAATCATTGTGTGAATTGCATCGAATCTTGTTTATGGAAAGTTAAAATACGTGCATGCATTATGGAAATCTCGACGGTTCACATACAAAGCAACAAAGAATGAATACGCAATTCCATGGGGCAAAATGTAACTTGCACTTACTACTCATACTCTTCACATCATATCATTAACGTTAGTGCTACATTAATGCTGTTAGGCTACATAATATATATTACTAGAAGAGCCATCGTAGCTAAGCTACGAATTTCTAGCAGCAAAATTAATTTACT
>JAHZNA010005239.1:0-18512 GCA_027743935.1 Sinodicranocentrus sp. ZH6 | reverse complement strand
GCTCTTCTTCAATCAAACGGGTAGATAGCCCCTCAGAATAGTGCAACTTTTCCGTGAAAAACGTCCGTTTTCGTGAAAAAATGTTGTGATGATGTTTCAACCTCAAAATCTCAGAGAAGCATCAACTCAAGTATATGAGGCGGGTATCATCTGAAAGACCATCCTTCTCTCTTTCGATTGATATGCAGATGAAACATTATTAATCATATCCTGTCTCGTTATCGAGACCGGAAAGTGGCCAAATAATTTTGGTACAACCCTCGTATAGTGCACATCAGAGCAAACATATCACACCAAACACAGTAGGCTACAAATACAAAGTATATAGGTATTCTGCGTTTCATTGTCGAATTAGTAAAAGTACAAAGCGAGGTATGTCGTCGTTAGTTATTAGCTTTAAGATATGTTACCTCTCTTACGACTAAAAATCTTTCCTTATCTTGATTATCCTACATATACGTACGTACGAGTGAGTCAACCAGGGATTGAGAAAAGACTTAATTACGTTGATTAATTAATTTGCCAAAATTGTAAAATAATAGTAGATGAGTCTGCGTCTCAGACACCACACACACGGAGACAAACCATAACATCGTTCATTGTCAATGTTTAGCTGACTGAAGCTTAATTATAATAAAGATGCATCTGTTTTATCGTACATAAAATCATAAAGTTTGTATAACTCACTTAACTCGTTTCACGTATCACTGGATTGTTAGTAAATATATTTTTTTTGCAAAATCTCTCAAGCTCGGTGCAGATTCACTGCCTCAAAGATTCACATTATTTTATTAATCGTATTGTTAAGATAAAATTCATGCATATGCGTACTAAAATGTCTTGAAAGCGACAGGAATTTATTAGTTACGCAATAAATACTAAATTATGATGTCCATGAAAAACTACCAAGCGTTGCATTACTAGAAGTAGGCATAGCTCAATATTGTAGTTGCTTAATTCACGAATAATTATGAGATTATATTATAAGATAATTATTATAAGATAACGAAATTTTTAGGTTCATACCAGTCCCAGCCCCAACGTTGTTGATCATAAATCATTGTGTAGTGAAGATCAAGTTCATGAATTTTTTATAATATCTAGTGATGTCTTCGTATGGCATTGGCAATATTGGCATTATTTACGTAAATTGTTATATGAAACACGGACGATTGACTTGTCTTATCGCTTACTGTACTTATTTCAGTCGTTTATAATGGTTTAATGATTTGATGATGCATAATTTCATTAAATAATCATAATCACGCAATCCAAAGTAGAAAAGTTTTAAATAAGTCGATTTATTATTTTCATGATATAAATTCATTTAAACATAATTTACATACTATCTGTATTCAATTCTTGGCTTCTGAAAATACAGAAAAATTAAGAACTTAAGAATTACATGAAAAATGCATTTATTCTACGTGTCTAAAAATCTTCATCGCTTATGTTATCAACACGACGCCTCTTTCTTTTTGGCTTCTTCTCGTTCCTAACAATCACATTGTTAGGGTCGCTGGATCCCTGGTTGAACGCAATAATTTTTATCTGTTAATGCAAAACAAGATTTAAAACATTATTACCAGACTGAATATAACACAGGATAATATGATCAAGATATTAACTACTTTCATGTACCATTTCTACATTCAAAAATTTATCAAGTTCACGAAATTCCACATTCTTCAGAACAAACGTCCAAATCCCTTCCACAAATTGATACGTGTGCAAACAAGAGGATTTAAATGTAACTCCCCTTGCAGCCGCTCGTTTCTCCAATGCGTACACAATGCTACGATCAAACTGACGAGCAATTTTTGACGAGAGATCCTCTGATATCTTGTTATCTTCAACTAGTTCTTCTAAAGATGTTACTAGAGTTTGTCCAATTGATGTTTCCCGGTACAATTGGGCTCCAGCAGAGTGGGCGACAATCGATTCATTTGCAGCTGCCATGTCTGTTCTGAAATATTTCCTACAATTGGCCGACGGTTGGTCTTTTCCTTTTAATATATAATATAAATATTAGTAAATAATTCTGGAATTTATTATGATTTAGAATAAAAAATCAAAGCAGATTTTGGTACGTATTTTATAATCAATATTTTAGACAACTTGAAACATTTAAAATTACTTTTTTCGGTTCCACAGCGGACGAAATCTGTTTATTTAGCATGCACTACTTAATTCAGTTTAAAAAATCAACTTGCGGTTGTGCTGTGTGTGAGGTATGACTCTGTGCTTTCAAAATATACTGGCTCAAGGCTTAACTGGATATATTTTAAGCACAGTTTAACGTAGAGATAGACCGAAAGACAAAATTCACTGACACATTGTCTTTGTCGCATTAATTTTCATATGTTTTCAAATCTTATGAAATGGCGGCTAAACTCCGACAACTATCAAACATGAAATTTCTATCGTCATCAAGTCATTACTTAATCATACATCATCAGTAGAAAGAATGCGAAGCATGTTTGAAAACGGTTAGGTACTCTTGTTTTGTTTGTAAATTGATCATTTTATTGATCAGTTCATTTTGTTCGGTTAAGCTAGGGATATATACGTAGAAAATCAGTCAAAATGACGTTACGCTACGAGTATATGAACGTAAGAAAATGACTGGAAATAAAAAAGCATTTTGTTGTGCAAATAGGAAGATGGAAAATGCGAATCCGAGAACTAAACCCAATGTGGGCAAAATGAAACTTATTTGCTTTTTCATTTTTAGAAATATTATATATGTAGTTAATTACTGAAACTAGAGATGAGACACATAGTACATACCAAATGCCTTTAAAGAGGTGCATACACATCTTATCTCTTATCCCTATTCGGAGTTCTGAGTGATGATGTGGTGTGATATTTGAAATGAAAGCTAAATATGTATATTGAGTACACACAAATGTGTATCTTATTCTTAGAGATATGATATGAGATGAGAATACGATGTAAAAAGTTCAAAGTGGGCAGGTGCATTTTATGTGTATACTGTGAAAGTAAAAGTAGGTAGACATATTGATTCATCTTGTTGGGAAGCGTATCTCATAAAACATCGTCTCTCAATCTTTGCACTAGTGACTAGGCCTAATATTTCACATTCACATGTCACGTCACATACCAAAAATCGTACACATATTTACCAGCATCCCTCCCTGCTATGCTACAATCCTACAATGACAAAACTAACATATTATAGACTGTAGGTTTTGACCCAAGTAGACTGGAGCTGAACATCAAAAGTATCTAAACATTAGGCACACATTCACATCACACCATTATCAATTTCTCAGAAGATCACGAGAAAATTTGCAGCATTTCTTATACCTCACGACGACGACGACGACGTGATGCCACATTTCAAAATGACTACTAGCTCTCCCGTTCACATATTTTGTAACACCTGGAGCAAATTTAAAGTACATATAATCTCAGATGTCGGTAAATGATAAGCGTGCTCAAAGATCATTTTTTCCATGAAATGATCGTTGAAGCATTAAATAAAAAGTAAACTAGGCATGTAATGTAACTCTCATCCTCTAATAGTCGTGCCATGATCAACCATCGCTTTCTCGGATTACCTGTTCATTCATTCGTACCCAAGTTTCTTCTTCTGACCTGAAGCATAAATTTTTAAAATGAAAGTCATCATATTCAATCTTCCTTCTCACCGTTTTGAAAGGAAGCTCAGGGGTTCAATATTTCATGCAACAAATGACAAATATCCGCAGCAAATCTATATAGGGACTTGACGACACCACCACGTAAAATCTTTTTCTCACATATATGCAATAATACTACCTTATATACCTTTCGTAGCTCTCCGTTTTGCTCAGAGATTTTTAAAGGATAGGGACAGGAATATTTTTATGCTTGAGGCTCTACAAATGCACAAAATACATGCATTTAAAATATATAGGAATCTTTGACGAATCTTTCCAAAAGCTCTGCTCTGACTCTGCAAGAGGAAAGCAGCAAAAAGCAAAAATATATTGTATCCTTACACTTTACACACACACATGCCTATTATGGAGTGTGTTATTGTTATGTAATTTATGGGATATATATACATTCCATACACACATCCTACATAAATGAAGACACATGCAGTTTTTGCCTATTTTTATATGTACTTTATGAACTTGAACTTGACTGGATGACTATTTCTTATATACTTTTCTTTCTCTCAATTAGATTAAAAGGATTTACAGGAAGGTGAGTGATGGGATGCAAAAGTTTAAACAACATTTATGCTCAGTGAAGTTGATTGCAAATACCTATTTGCGTGCATGTACACTGCCGGCTTTATATGTGTGTGGTGCACTTGACTCTTCTGCTCTTCTGGAAGGGAAAATGAAGAATATATTCTTTATAGACTCAAAACACATTATCATAATCGTTGGTGGTTGTTTTTTTGCAATATACATTTAATTTGTTTGTGTCATTTGAACTAGTGAAGGGGATCTTGTTGTAAAAGTTTTTGACACGAATGATTGTGTGATCATGTGATGAGTGGTGTTTATAACTTCAACGTGAATGAATATAAATATTAAGTGTATTTTTTTATTTAAAGCTAAAAGCACTGTTCGTCACTTTTTTCGTGGTGTAAATATTTCAAGGAAGCTTGGGCTACTGTGGAGTATGTGATTAGTTTGATATCAGATGTTCCCTAAATTGAAGTATTTTTTGAGGTACGTTGTACTTGCATTGTGTGTAATTAGTGAGGAGATTGACAATAATATACGGGTATTATGCCCGTGCTCAGTGGTTCATTAGCATGAACTAACTACAATATATTATGCAATAATTTCGTGCTACTTATGACACAGCTGGTTTGTCACGGAAAATACTTTCTTTAAAAATAAGCTTTAAAAAAAGTAGTATTTACATACAGAAATGTGAGCGATTGTACGTAATTTGTTTTTTGTGTGTTGTGAGGGGTTCAGAGATCTTGTGAAAAAATCGTAAAAGATAAAGCTGGGTTAGGGTTAGAGACTAGTCAGCTGTTAACAATATTGTTATTGTTGATTTCAAATTCAATTTTCTTCTAATTTATTAGAATATATACCCGGAATAGGAGCGCCGTCGTCTTATTTAAGATTTATGATTTCACTGGAAGCGAAGAACAAGCATGACGTCGGACCCTCCTTCGACAGACTTTGAAGATGTACAGATTGGCAATTGGCAAAGTTGTCTTCCTAGTGCCATTTGTACTGATAAAGAGATTTTTGATGAGATCTTCTCCCTTCAAACATGGAAAACTGTTCTGAAGCCAGATCAGCGGGACCGTATTTTGGTGAGTAGTAATATATGTTTTATTTGTAGTTTACATATAATATAATAATACACAATAGTTAACTTTGGTCGTTAATTTATATTTTCATGAAATACATTTTAAATCGCAGAAAACACTTCCACCTGAATTGTTGAAAATTCCCGGTGCAGCAGAGAAAACTATAGAGGACCTTTTTACAAAATCTCTTACTAATTTCGGTTCTAATCCTGTGGACACATTTTTCGACAAACTTGTTAATGGTCATCTGGATCCTGAAGTAGTGGAGACTAAAAAAAATATTGTTCGAGAATGGCGGCGTGAGTCGTTAAGGCTGAGAAAGCAGTATCACACGAAATTGCTTGAAAATATTGTAATATCTCGAGATAAGCACTTAAATAAATACATCCCACTCACAAAGAAAAATGGCAAAAAGGCCCTTTCATCTTCCAACACGAATCCAAGTAAGAGTAAGAACGGAAAACCTGCCACACTCACCAATAATAATGGCACCAATGGGGTGGGTGGAAAAGGAAAACAACAGAAAAATGAAATTTCTGCTGCAACAGGGGCACAAACTCCGAACAACCGAAGCAAGTCTGGAGAACAGAATAAAAATAAGCGAAGTAGAGAGGCAACGCTGCAGCCCACTTCCTCTGGAACGGATATCCTTTCTGAAGGACCGACGAAAAAGAAAGCCAGGCAACAGAGCTCGTCATCCTCAAAAAGTAAAACTTCGACTAAGAAATCCAAAGACATTGTCATTGTCACATCTCAACAACCACCTAAGCCGATCGTGAATGCACAAATGATTACAGGAAATGGTACTGGAGTCCCATCAGTAGCCCAACATAAATCTGTATTATTAGGAACGATTTCTGCAGTGACACCATTAACAAGTGTTTCAGACCCCCCGACATTATCTTTACGGTCTCCCTCAGCAGCTGCTCCACCTCCTCCTACAAGTCTTCTGGAAAGCTTAACTGCTCCCATCAATCCTCCCCTTTCGGTTATAAGCAATGATAGTTCAACGTCTCTGAAACAATACCAAAAAATCTTTCCCTCTCCTAGTCCAACTTTACTAAGTAACGCATCGCCAGCTCCCTCCCCATCATTTCTTCCAAGTCCTGTACAAAGCTCACCTATTCTCGCTTCCCAACTTCAAGCCCCCAGTCCAATTTCTGTGAATCTCAATACTATAACAAGTCTTCGAAGTAGTGGTAGCAGTACTAGTCCACAGTCTGCCTCCCAATCCAGTATTACTTTGAATTATACCCAAGCTCCTCCTGGACTTTCGCCCTCACAGCAGCATAATAAAATTTTAGTGGATGACGAAAGTTCGGATGAATTTGAATTTGAAACGATAGAGCCCACAATAGGATTCAATGGAAGCACCATTCCATCATCAAAATCTATTTCAACAGTTTCAACATCTAGCTTTAAATCAACTACTTCTGGAGCATTCAATAACACCAAAGTTTCCCCACCCCATCAGTCAGCAACTATTTCAAGTCAACAGCTTGCCAATATTCAGAAATGCTCATTACTAACAAATTGTTTAACTCAGCCCCTATCAACATCTGCTTCAGTTGCAGCTTTGGCTAACACCATTTTAACAGCGTGCTCCCCAACTATGACTCAGCAGATGCTGCCTCAGCAAAAGTTAATAGTCACTAGTGGAATAGGCTCAGGAGTTGGAACCCAATTGCACAAATTTATATCCACCACTACTGCTTCATCCTTATCTTCCAATTCTCAGAAACTGATTGCTCACCATGAATCTATTGCCGTTGGCGGAGGTACTGCCTCCGGTGTATTTCAGCAAAAAAATGTGATATCTGCGATTACTAGCCCAAATACAATTGCCACTCATGCGGATGCCCAAAGTCTGGTCAACTCGATAATGGCTTCGTCCAAAGATCTACTGGCTACTTTTGGAGCTTCCATAACTAATCCTCAAATTCATCCCACCATTTCCCACTCAGGTCCATCCGTACTTCCGATTTCAGTCAGTTTGCAAGGTGTTACTAATCAGCAGCAAACCCAAATGAAGCCAACATTCATTCGAGCACCCTCTGTTGCTACTGGACTTCTACCTCCATCATCTGTTGGTTCATCCCAACAGCAGCAGCTTTTGTCTTTACCCTTGCAGGCTGTACAAGGTACTCCTTTGAGTACTCAGAGTTTGCAGTCGCCTACTGGTTTGTTGTCCAACAAGGGTGTTTCTACTTCCATCCCTAATTTATTGGATGCAGATGATCTCAGTTTGAACCTGGGAAGTTTCTCAATGAGTCTTGGAATGAACCTGGATATGGGAGTGGGACTTCCAGATATTGACGGTGGAGTTGGAGGCACAGTTGATGGTATAAAATTGGAAATGGACTGCGGTATGGATAAAATGGACGACCTCTCCGTTCTTGATGGCAATCCGTTTGACTCCATACCAAACCTTAGTGATGAGCTTGACGGGCTAGATTTGGATATGGTGGATGGACTCTGTGATTTTGAGGGTTTGCTTTCCGAGGAGAAGCAGTATTCCAGTTTCTTTGCCCTCATCCGAGAAGTGTTGTGTTCAACTAGGGACCATCGAATGACGCTGGTGTGCATGGAAAAAACGATACGTAAATGGGCTACTAGTCCGGGTGCAGGCTTAAATCCGTGGTATATGCGAGTCAACGATTGGAATGGTGCACTCATTGTAGGTCTAAATTTTCTCGCCGGAAACTACCAAGATGTTCACCCAGAGGATTTCGTTCCGTATATTGAGTACAAGTACAAGACTAAGTATTATCAATGGATTGGAGCAGGCCGGGATGGCGACAATAATTTGTCCCCACTATGTAATCTTTGGGTGGATAATTTGGATAGACTACCTCCTCTGAAAAAAGCTGAAGGTGATGGGGAAGAGGCAGAAGAGGAAGAGGACGAAAATGAAGATTCAGACACTGCAGTTGGTGGTGAAGATGTAAAAAAGAAGAATAAACGCCCTCAAACACCCCCTCCACCACGCTGTACAACAGACTGGACTGTGAGACCTTCGACGTTGGAAGAAAAGAAGGAGTTTCGTGCACAGGAAAAGTCCCGCTTTGACAATCGATACGATTCACACAAGAAAAGTTGGATATACTTACACCGGGATAGAACTCAGGAACAGTTTGGTAAGTTGAATAACATTTATCCCGGCCAATGGCCTATTAACCACCAGACCATACTCACATAATTGCAAAATGTAACTAACTTGTTGTGTAACTTGATTGATTCATTTCAGAACGCCTCCATCACAATCGGAGTTACACAAAATCAACCAAGAGTCGAAACAGCTCAAACCGAAAAAGTAGAAAAGGAAGTTCCAAGAATTCACAGACGTCGACAGCTACTACTTCAACTACAACAACATCGTCATCGTCATCCTCGTCCCAAAGTTCTCTTCCCGCTGCATCAGTCGCAGAAACTCCTCAAACCACTGGTGTTAATATAATCAGTACGAATACTAAGCCAAGTGTTTCAACTGTTACTGGTGGTATTGTTAGTTCTTCATCTGGGGGCTCCCTAGTCACACTTCCTCCGTTAGCCAGCCTAACACAAAAAGGACACAATATCAACGCGTTAGCTCCGAAGCAGACTATTGGAGTCGTATCTGTGACCACTCAACAGCAAGTGACTGGGGTACAGGTTCAAAGTGCAATGACAACCTCTTACGTTGCACCACAACCCGCAGTCTCTGCCCAACTCTCGTCATCCCTAGCGACCATAGCTGGAAATCGTGGAATCGTGAATGCAGTTGCTAGTTTACCTGGGGACGTTGCGAAAAGTGTTGTAGCAGGATTGCAGTCGGCAGTGGGAGACAGCGGACAACAATCACTGAATGAGGTTCTTGCTGCAGCAGCAGGCTTGCGATTTCAAACAGTTCAAACGACACCACCTTCAATTAACGCAACTATGTCCTCAGGCTCATCTATGATTTTCGGGCAGCAGGGTAAACCGCAACAGGGTACAGTTGTACAAGATCAAGTATCTGTGTCATCTCAGCAGCCAAGCGCTCCCACAGCTAGACTATTGATCCAACCTAGTGCTCAACCAACCTCTATGCAGTTACCGACTCAAGCTCAATCACAGCAACCGCCGGCTGTCCAGGTACAAATACAAAATGGGGGCGGACTTTCTGGAAATTTGCAGATTCAAGGAGGAATACAAAACGCGCAGGCTATCGCACAGCCTTCTTCAGCTACAGCTACCGCAATTGCACAGGGACAGTTTTTATTAGGGTCATCAGCCGTTTTAAAGTTGGCAGGAAATATACGACTTGGTGAGGGATTAAAGCTGACGCAGTTACGACTTCCGGGAGCTACAGGAGCAGTTGCAACAGCATCATCTCCTTTACGTCTTCCGCAGCATAGAATACTACTGGCACGCGGAGCAATTCCAGGACAGTCACAAGGTCAGGGTGTCCTTTTAGGGCAAACTTCCACTGGTCAAACTGTCATTCTTTCTGCAGCTTCCCCCACATCTAGTGGACTTAGTAGTTTACAGCAAGCTCTTAGTAGCGGAAATGCAGCTGGTGTTAGTGTCACAACAACACAACAGCAATCTTCATCAATCACTGCTAGCTTGCAGCAACAATCCGTCCCTACAACTGGTGTCAATCAGCAAAATTTGACATTTACAACTCAAGCAGCTGCAGCGGCTGCCGCTGCGAAGTTTGGCATTATCACCAGTGTTCCAGGAAATCATAATACCAGCGCAAATTCAATTATAGTATCATCAGGGACATCTCTGTCGTCAATCTCCTCCCACGTTCAAAGCAATTTTTCCAACGGACCCCGTATGCTGACAGCTCAAACCCAGCAGCAACAACATTCGCAAACAGCTACTTCAGCATCAATTTCCTTACCAGCGTCAATGTTAACTCCAGTTTCTTCGTCTGCTTCGACTCCTCATCCAAACGTAACTGTCTCAAGCAATCATGTTGTTTCCCAGCAGTCATTAAGTTTGGCATCTGTTATGAGTAGCTTGTCCAACTGTTCTCCTGCAACAGTACAGCTTCAAGGAGTTGCACAGGCTGTACAGCAACAACAGCACAGTCTCCTAGCGCATTTACAACAACAAGCATCCTCGTCTCAGGGACACAATTCGGCAGCGCAGTATGGTGCTCCCATTATAATTCGCTCTGCCCAAGGAGATTTTGTTTCCTTCGGAATCCCGTCTCACCTCTCCTTAGGCAGAGGTGTTCAAGGTAGGCATGGTTTTATAGAAATGATTGTGGGATATTTTTCCAGCTCTGCCTCGTTTCTTATAGTATGATTTTTATTGAATATTACAGGCATAAAAGTGATTCCATTTCCGGCTGGTAAGCAAACAGTGCTCGCAAAAATTGTAACTCCAGGACTACCCTCCGGGGCCACAGTTGCCGCGATTCCTTGCAGCAATGCTTCAAATGTAAGTCTGTCATCAGCAGCCTTGGCAAATGTTGGCGTTGGGTCGGGCCTTTCTGTACAAAATATGAATGCAATGGTCCCTCCCGCCTCAATAACGCCTGCTGCTGCACCATCTGTAGCAATCACAAACAGTACTGTGGGAATAATGAACAACCAGTCGTCCAATAGTAATGCTTCCTCATAAAAATATACGTACACATGTTCTTTCTTGTTCAATCGTAATTATACTAAGAATTTGTAAACTTTAGATTGAAAACGACGAGCGTTTAATTGATGTGATGTAATAGTTGACATCTAATTCCTGACTCAAGCGGAAGCTGAACCTGATATAAATTCATCTATTATTATAAAAATTACGCTTTTCACGTTTTTCAGATTCATTGTAAAACCTCGTTTTTATTTATATGACTTTTTCCGGTGTTCTTGTTTCGGAACGAGCGGCTCATAAATTTTCTTAATTTCTGTTGTGCTGAAGACTAATATATTAAAATCCCGTTGCATTCCGTGATTTCGCAAATCTGCTACCATTATTGTTAGACATCTCAAAAACAACAAAGTGTATTGTGTACCTTTACTCGTATTATAATTAATCTTACTACGTATCTACCAATGTTTACCAAGATATAAAACTTAAGACACGCTTGTTTCCTCGGGTAGATGATTGATCTGGTTAGAAATCGTCCACTAATGAGAGATTACGATAAATGTGGGTAGACAAGTCAGTTCAAAATAAATGGTTCATATGAAATTAGTTTTTAGTCGGTTCACAACAGTATTGGTATTTGCTAAATGGGGTTAACAATATTAACTTAGAATGTGTAAATTAACTATTATTGCTTGTATGTGGTTTCAGCAACTGCTGTTAACTATAAGTAAGTTGACAACATTTCTCTGTGATGTAATTTACATTATACGTATAGGTAGTTTAATTGCGATTTTTGATGCAATTTAATTTTGCAATTTTTGTGCCGTTGTCCTACTACTATTACCAATGGTCAATGCGTGATTTTAAAAATATATTTTAATATAGTCATACATTCGTGGATTGTGCAAGTTTTAAAACTATTGGTATTTATAAAAATGGTTGTGTGTAAAAGTAATTACGTCGCTAGTATAATTTGCTTGATATTGAAATTAGCTATATGTATTATATACCGTTGAGATCTCTAGTTGATGTACTTTCCATAAATTAAAATATAGCAATATACTGTATAGGTATTCTTGCTGAGGAATTTTGTATTAATTTTCAATTTTCACATACATACATGAAAATGAGAGAAGAACATATTCTTTTGTAAAAACAACTCAAACTCAAGCTTCGACAGAGATGTGATGTGATTGAATCTGGAAACTGGAGTGCGCTCGGTAATAGTAAACGGTATGTGAAACAAACATTCGTTATATACGTAATTATTCTCTGATAGTAGTAGCAGGTGTGTATAGTACTTTCGACAAATATAAAAAAATGCTTTACAATCCAATCATTAGAGTGATTTTAAAGATTGAGTCGTGAGTCTTGCTCGTTGTGACACCACTGTTCGAATTCTCATTTTACCAATTACAGGTATCGCTCTTTTAGGCAATTTTTGTAATATGCCAGCTTCTATAGTACCAAAGTTAATTATATACATGCCAATCGAATCATATTAGTACTCTTGTAACTAAAAATAAGCTATGTGTAAGAAAATGTGTAAATTATATCCTGCTACTGCTGACTGTACGTTACGTAACTTGAACAGGTATCTCATCCATGTTCTTCAAGAACTTATAATAACCATAAATGTTCTTTCAAGTGAGAGTAGTAAAAATGATACTGCGTAATAAAAAATATGTGTGTAATTTGAATTATTGTTTGGTACAATAAATGTGTTTTATTTTTCCATTCGTTTTTCCACGTCCGTTCGATCTAACCCACAGTGATGTGAGATTCTTATTAGTAATCTTATCGTTAGTTCTAATTCGTTCTACTAACCAGTCTGTATTCAGAATTCAGATGCAGTCCCCAACCCCAACGCTTGAGGGCACCTTCCTGTTCCTATTGGCGATTCCAATTAAAACTTTTAAAATTAAAAAAAAAATATTGAAGTTGATGATATGAACGAACACGTGAATTGTGTTTTACAAACTTTACATCATTTTTACAGGATTAATGTTTCATATGATAGGGTTAAAAGATTTTTTGATTGTCTGTTATTGCCATTAATATTCTATAGATAATCTTTGATTACTGTTTACACTGTCAATAGTTGAATTCCTGGTTCTATTAATTTCCAGATGTAAAAATGGAGATAAATCTTGGAGGTATCTTAGAAGAGCTATCATTTGGAGCTGCAACTTTCGCCACCATCACAGCAGCTATCATGTACTCAAAATACAAATCCATAGCAAAAAATTTAGAGGTGCGTTTTCTTATACACAATAAACTGCTCCTCCGGCAGGCGTTACATGACGGAAATCATGCTTACCTAATCTTAATGCACATTGTCACTTTTAAGGCTGCTCCTATATTAACAGTAGGTCCTGCCTTAATTACAAACATGAAAAGACAAACTAATCTTTCTTACGCTGTTGTCACTGGACGAGTTTTTCCCGTTGAGTCGGACAAAGTTCTCAGCACAATTTCTGGAATGAATGTTGTCATCTCTAAACTAAACGTCACAGAGTTTAGATGGGTGGACATGTTCAGCTCTGTCTTTACGCCCACGTAAAAGTCTTAATTAAGTCGTAAAGCCTCTTATAAGTTAAGTCTTCTAAGACTAAAAAAATACTTCTTAAAACAATTTATTCTAGTAGAATTGGAGTCCGAGATTCCAGACTCAGTCCTACATTGAATTTTGTTCCTTTCGGAATTTCAAACCCTAACAGTGGCTCCATTTCTACCAATCCAACATCTGATTCTTACGTCCTTGTCGATGATATTCCGAATGGAACCTTTGATAACTTACTCCTCACAGCAAAGGCGACATATATCCCAACTGAAGTAACTTTCACGGGTTTGATAGCCTCTTTCCTTCGTGGATTTCATTCCGTCGGAATTGAAACTTCAGAATCTGTATTGCCCGTTGGGACTGTTATTACAGTCATTGGAGAAGTTACGAAACTTGCAAATGGGAACTTCAGAATAGCCAAGTCCTCCGGTGGACAAACCACTCCGTATTTGCTCACAACGAAAAATATCCTGGAAGTCAAAGGCAATTTTAGAGCACAAGCTACGGCTTACAAAGTGCTATCTGTGCTCTGTGGATGCTTCACAATAATGACTTTCTACGCACTTGGAAAAAAGTGGTTTCCGCGATTTCGAATGCGGCGTGTCCGACAACTTATCCAAAGGCAAAGGACCCGCACAAATACTGAAGGTCTTCACGAAAGTCAGATTTGTTTGGCATGCCTTCAAAACCCAAGAGAAGTCGCATTGTTTCCTTGTGGTCATATTTGTCTCTGTGCAGATTGCTCCCTTCTCATCCAGGAAAAGTGTCCGGTGTGCAGGGAAAGGGTTGTAGAGACTGCAGCTATTTATTTGGCATGATCAAGCTATCAAGTTTAAAAGGTCTTAAAATTGTATTAGTTTAATTAAATAATATTGAGTTTGTATACATTTAATTGTAGAATACAGTACAGAATGTAGTTCACAAAGAGGTTCGAAAATAAAAATTGAATCCTTATACGTCAAACTCGTGAAAAAACTCCACTCCGATACAATTAATGCTATGCTATATAAACCCTAAACCCTATCAATCTTCAAGGTCATTTAAAACTGCAGCAATAAATAAATAAGTTAATAAAATATGGTAGCTATTCGTTCATCTCTGCCTAGCATATATGGTTGCAATCCTTTATTTACGAAAATAGTCAGTTCTGTAATAATTAAATATAGTGTGATTATTTTTTATGTTTAGATAGTTCATATCAAACAAATAAGCATATATAATATCGACTGAATTTGTAAAAACATATATTTTTTATCCCTCATCCATCATCCAAAACTGCATATTATGCTTACTGCTTTTCTGCACTTCAAGGTCACATGAGGAAAAGTGCTATTACTCATGCAGAAAACTTAACTTACAATTAGCTTATTTGCTAATCAATGCGCTACACTATTCTAGGTGTACTATACATGACGTTCTAATGGTAAAGCCGGTAAAGAAACAAGGCAATTAAATTTACATAGTCGTTCCAAGTGATTGCTTGTTTATCCGTAACTATTACGCTAACTAATCGTCAACTTACCAAGCGTGAAGAGTTTTGCGTTTGATGCACAATCAACATTATCTGAAATCAAAGATACCGAAAATAAAATCAAGTCAATAGGTATGCATCGGCTTTGGCTTTAATAATTCTTTTCTCTCTTTAAATCCATACAAGATGTATAACTACAAATAGACACTGAACCTTAAAATATATACACACTGCATCGAGAAACTCGTTACTTACTTCTCAAGCGCAGTTCGACCTGGAACGTTCGAAAATTAACTGCATTTACAAGCATGGAAGGAACTTGGCATTTTATCCTGATAGTACTGCTGGTAATAGTTGCCTCATCTGGGGCACAGCAAGACTGTTGGTGGACAGATTGCCAAGAAAGTGACAGGGAAAATTATCATGCTTGTGATTCTTACGGGGGAATTATACAGGAAAAAGAGTCTTGTTCTGAAACAGGAACTAACCAACAAATAAGATATTACTGTTGCTCCAGCTTGAGCGATGGAACAGGAATCGACGAGGAACAAATATATCAACATCCAGAAGATCCCGTTTACAACAACGGAAGAGCAGGTGAATACACTACATGTGATTGAGGCTTGATTAAAACGAGATTCAATACATCCATTAAAATAACAAAAACGCACTAAATGATACTAACATTTAAGAGTATACAGAGCCATTTATGACGTTTCAACAATTCATCCAAGCCGTAACAATTAACGGATATCCAGAACCGACTCAAGAGCAATATGATAACTTCAACCTCTATGCTACACCCATAGGAAAAATTGCCACCGTTCAAGAATCGGCTATGGCGCTTGCACATTTTCTCTACGAAACCAGAGGTCTTGTCGTCAAAATGGAAGCAACATGTCTGACAACAAAATGTTCAGGACAGTATTTATATCCAGAATGCGACTCCCCAGGAAAGAACTACTTTAGTAGAGGATACATTCCGATTACATACTGTTACAATTATCGGGAAGCCTCCCAAGATCTGTACGGGGATGACAGACTGGTCACAGATCCAGACCAAGTTACACGGGATGATCATATTTCTTGGCAAACTGCGTTCTGGTTTTGGGGCAAGTACGTTCATGATGAATCTGGAGTCCAAGATGGAAAATTTGGAGCAACTACTAGGGTTATCCATGGCATTGAATGTGAGGTTCCAGGAGGAAATCCTCAGGCTGCAATGCGCTACCGTATTTATGGCCGAGTACGCCAAGCATTTGGCCTTCCAGATGAGTGGGACTCTTCTGGAGCTTGTGCATAAATTAACGACATTGTGAAAACAGAAATACTAAAATTCTCATCTTTCATATCGCCATATTATTACTATTAAGAAGAATTGTTCTATCATTGTGCTGTTGTAACACAGTTAGTCGCATATCCTCCAGTTTGGTCTTGCGTGACAGAAAAAAAATCATGATAGGTAATCCTTGGACTACTGGGGATAATAAGAATCTAAATGGGCCCATTGTTTCATTATCCATTTGGCACTGTTAACTCATTCATTTTCATACCTACGCTTTTCACAATAAGTTTACCAGTTATCTTTTAGCAAAACAAAAATATTTTTTAGTAATTCTTTTGGGCTTGATGAATGTAGTTTTTATAATTTATTTATAATCTACTCGAGCTTTCGACAAACACGTTTGCCTTCTTCAGGAGAGAACCGGAAATATTTTTGGACATTGCGGAATTGTAAATAAATGTTGAATGTGGTCGTTTTATACTTTTGGTAGCCTGTATACTTTATGCGTATTATTTCCCAACATTTTTCATATAATGGCAATTGGCAATGTTTTCCTCTTTCATGAAAAACGGAAAGAATTACTAATATTAAAAACCGTATGTGGTGCATGATTTATTTAGAATTTATTTCCCTTTGTCTGTCTAGCGAGGAGCAATGAGTGTTTCCAACTTATCATTAGTTAATTTTCCTATCAAACAAACTATTTGGACAGTCTTCTCTATTACTGAAAATTCTTTGGGAGCGGAAGATGCAGACCGTAAGCGTATTGGTTTGGATGGTTCTTTTGATTCCTTTACCAGTGTTGCCGTACCCATTGCTCATCTACCTGGTTATCTATTCCAATTTCGGAAAAATTTGGGCAGTTTTTATAATACCATATTTAACATGGATGTGGGTCTTTGACAGAGAAACTCGTCATAAAGGGGGAAGGAAATTTGACTTTGTAAAAAATTTAAAGATCTGGCATCATTTTAATGATTATTTTCCAATCAAACTTATCAGAACGGTGGAATTAGACAGAAAGCAAAACTACCTATTCAGTTGCAGTCCACATGGCATGTTCTGCGCTGGGGCGTTTGGATGTTTTGCTACCAACGGAAATAGTACAGTACAAGAGACTTTCCCAGGGTTCGAGTTTTTTGTAATGACTTTTGATCCATTTTATTGGTTTCCATTTCTTTATGATTGTTCACTAGCGCTTGGTAAGAAAATGCATAGAATATAATTCAGTATTTTTCCATTTCATTTTGAGTGAACATTATAATAAAGTAAGGTTGAACCATTTTAAAGGATTGTGCTCGGCTTCAAGACGGAGTTTGAATTATATTTTGAGTAACCAAGAAGGAGGAAAAATTGCAGGTTTGATGCCTGGAGGCGCACCAGAAGCGCTGGATTGTCGTCCAGGCACAAATGTCGTTCAGTTAAAGCAGAAAAGGGATTTATTAAGGTTGCACTGCAAAACGGGTTAAGACTCGTCTACCCGAGTTAAATTATTATAATTATTGGATAATAAATTGATACATTTAATCCTACCACAGGTCTTCAATAGTCCCAGTATTTTCCTTTGGGGAAACAGACGTCTTCACTCAAATACCTAACCCGAAAGAAAGGCTCGACATAAAAAACTTTTCAAGAAAAGTTTCAGCAAATGTTTTGCATACCTCCTGTCTTTTTTATGGGTGAGGGATTTTCCACTCATTGGGATATTTACCTAAATGAAAACCGATTACAGTTGTTGGTAAGTTAAAGTGTATTAAAGTTAAAAGGGAGCATTTTGATGTGAACTTTCTGAATTGAAATTTTTACGGTATTGTTCAGTCGGAGAACCCATTTCAGTTGATAGAGTTGAACATCCTACTCAATCTCAAATTGACGATCTTCATCAGAAATTTGTGGACAGCTTAACGAAGTTATTTTACTCTCACTCAAAATTATTGAGCACCAGAAAAAATCGAAAAAATGAGTTAATTATAACCTAGTCTTTGGAATAGGGTCCCTTTAGCAAAGTAAATCACAATATGCCCAAAGTATTGTTCAGTTACAATTGATATTTCGATATTTGACATTTTATCATTTTTATTTTCATGTAAAAAACCAGTATCTCACCTAAAACATTCATAGAGCATGTCGATTTCCCAATCATAATTTTATTTTTAAGCTTATAAACTAGGCTTAAATCCTTAAAAATCAAGTGCAACAAAAATTGGTTCCATAGTAGGATAGGATAGCTAGCTTGTAGTGAAAGTGAGTTTCACATAATGCATTTTTTCCATTATTAAGTATCTTATTAAGTATCTTATTAGTTTTAGTCTGTATGTCTGTCGGGCCGCACGGCCGA
>JAHZNA010005238.1:0-139088 GCA_027743935.1 Sinodicranocentrus sp. ZH6 | reverse complement strand
GTTTTATTTTGAGTAATCCGTAATCCAATACCAATTTTCTTGGGATTACACAGCTTTACATTGCAAATGCGTTCACATTTCCGGATTTCATGTGTAACTCCGACGCCAAATATCTATTTTTATCCTACTTGCATGTATATTTGTCAAGAAACATGTAAAACAACTCATATGTATCACCCAGTTTGCAACATTTCTTAGAAGTTTTAATCTAATGATTTCCTCAACCTTTCTTTTACAATATTATCAATCATGATTTAATTAATGAATTATTAATCAGTTTCACACACTGACTGTTACTATGATTTTGGTGAATGCAAATAGTTATGATGGGTCTTAAAAATAAATCAGTAATCCGAACAATGTAATCCGTAATCCCAGTTACAATGTGTGAATATTTGTAATCCGTAATCCAACACCCGAGTCTCATTTTGCGTAATCCGTAATCCGTAATCCAATACCAATTTGTTTGGGATTACACAGCTCTGTAGATGTATGTTTTTCCCTCTCCATCCGTACCAGGAATAAGTGAAGAAACAAAATAAGGGCTGTATATGAGAGAGGGATAGTTTCTCATTATAATTTGGAGAGATAAGGAGCTCCATGCAAATTTGTGAGGTTGAGTAAAATTCGTCAAAGTTGAGGCTAGATGAGAGGAAAATGGATAGACAGGGAAGTGCAGTGTTGTATAAAACGATGTACAAAAGGTGAATGAAACTGTAGCAATTATGCATTTCCTCCACTGTCTCAAGAAATATGACCTACTTTATTCATTCCATACTACCTCACTACATCCTCCTCGACAAGAGATACAAGAGAGGATGGATTTATGAATGTTGAAAAAATAGAAATGGACTCGCATGTTGTGAAGGAAGATTGTTATGCAAAATTTTAAGACAAAAAACATCTCCGTTTGTAATGCCTTTCATTTTCTTGTGATATAGCGTCTCCCTTTGAGTTATTTGAAGAGACTGTAGCAATCGAAATGTCAGTCAGGTTTTTCTTGGGGATGGGACAAGTTGCCTTGAAATTATTATCCGACTTGGAAAGATTTTATATAACTTAGCGGCCATTGTTAGAGAATTGATTTTAACTTTAAGAAAAAATGACGAAAGTACCCCCTCGTCGAAGAAGACTCACAGGAACCAGTGAAGAGGAAAAGGATTTTAGTATGGGAGATTCGGCAAATGTCAAGATTTTAATACCCATCCCAGAACCTTTGCAAAGACAATATGTGGCCAATTGTATTGAAGACATTATCAACTGTAGACTGACCGAGTCTGATGTGAAGCCCTACAGGGAAGTGTTAGCCAAGCGGATAATGCCTTATAAGGTGAAAAGGGTAATAAGTCCTTTTGAATTTTATGTGGAATACGCCCTGGAGTCTGTGGACACTTATAATGAGTGGTTTCATAAAATGCAAAAGTTTTACGATACTCCTAAAATGCAACGGGATTGGAAAGCTGTAAGTTGTTGTTTTTTCTATTTTTTTTTTCGTTTTTAAATTATGCAAGGGTGAATGCTGGAAATGACAAAATAAAGAATTTTCTTTTTGGTTCATCAATTTTTTCCAGGATAAAATCATGCAAGCTCTGTGCTACATTTGCAAAAGCATGAGAGACAACAACTGGCACCGCGTGAGAGCCTATGATGTCGACCAAAAATCGAAAAGTGCCTTGGTATTCTTTTGCGACACTGGAGAACAGCAAGTTGTCCATTTCAATGATTTATACAGGATCCACCCATCCTTCACTTTATGGGCGGCGCAGCTTTTTCGGGCTTATTTGTACGACATCATGCCTATCCATGGAAGTATGGAATGGTCAACAGAGGCTATCAAGTTTTTTGAGGAGAAGGTCAAAGGCAAGAAATTTTCTGGAATTGTTTGCGCCCGCTCAGACGACATAATGAGGTATGGCTACCCCGAAATCATGAGTAATATTGGAGTGGTCTTGGTAGAAATCCCGAGTAATAGTCAATCCGGCAAAAGTTGCTCTTTGAATTCCATCCTGGTGGAGAAAGGCTTTGCGCAGTCATTGGGTGTCCAGTAAGTCATAAAGATATGGTGATATATATGTCATATTAATGAAAATCAAAATAACACAAATCCATACTTTTTTCCCTTCATTAGCTCAACCTGCCGACACTTCTTTAACGATGGAGAATATACTCCGAATTTTGACAAGGACAACTTTAACAAGACCTACCCTCAAGCTGCCCTTCAACCTACTCCACCCTCTTCCCCACCACCAGTGTTTGACCCTAAGGATGATAATTTTGCATTAGCTTTCCGACCAAAAAGAACCTGGCTCCCTGCTGATGAGAAAGAGGATAATCCGAATGATGAGTATGGTGACTTGAATGATTTCACAAGTAAGTCTTCTTTTTTTTAAAAAAAAAACAAAAAATTTAAACCTGTATCATCCACCAATTCTGTAGATCCTCTTTATTTAAATGAACATTACCATATATCTCTGTTATGTGTAGACACTCTGGAAAAACTCCCAAGGGTATTCAGGAGCACCATGTGTCATGTAAAACTTAGCTTCGTCATCGGTCCAAGTTTTATCTATGTCCACATGGTAGAGAATCTCGAGATGTTGAGGAGGATGCAGAGAGCAATTATGCAAATGATTGAAGACGACCAAGAGCCAAATATAAAGGACCTTGTGCCCGGGATGTTCCTCGCTGTCAGCATCCAACAAGACGACGACGCGAACAAAAAAATGTGGTGTAGGGCTGTGGTAAAAATTGTGAATGGTGTAGATGGGACGGTGAAGGTATGTAAATTAAAATACAATAATGACTCTTAGTCTTTCCTTGAGCAATCTTTTTCATGAAAATGAATTATGGAAACAATTTTCTTCTTTTGAATTTCTTTTCCTTTCAGATTCTTCTCCCAGACTATGGAAATATGATCACTATCGGGATTGACCATTCTCGCCATCTCCCTCAATACTTCCATCATATCCCGGCGTTTGCTTTTCGCGTCCACTTGGATACTGATGGGATCATCCCAACGGGGGAGGATGGGTGGAGCGAAGATAGCAAAACGGTATTTCGTCGGTATGCATACGCATGGAGTGATCAAAATCCAAAATACTTTATTTACAAACCGGCCCACTCTCAACGTCTCATTTTATCAGACTACACTCAAGAAATTGTTTTCGACTCCTTGTCAAAAAAGTGGATAGCTGGGATAGCAAATAGGAAGCCTAGTAATAGACGAATTAATTGCATGCATGAGCATCCCATGCTTCATAATTTATTCTCCTCGACTGGGGTCGCCTTAGAGTATGAAATTTCCCTGGAAAAGTCAGCCTTTTATTTTTTCTCCCCGTTGCATGACGACCTTCTTGAATCCGGTTTTGCCAAGTGTATCAAAGACCTCCAAGTCAAGGAAGTGCTTCATGTAAACCTCACAGAGAAAAAGATGCCGGTGGTAAACCACTCCAAAAAGGTAGAGGATGGGGATCGTCGAAGTTATTTATCGAGGGAAGAGGAGAATGCGTTGAAATGTAAGTTGAGGAAAAAGTAGACTAAATTTATAGCTATAATGGTTACCTTTTAAATACATACTTTAATTACGAGAATTTATACAAATTTTTTATAACTAGTTTTAAATACAAGTTATATGTACATCCATCTATTATTATGAAATGCTTTGTTTTTACAAGTTAAGACAAACAATGTTGAACTCAGCCTGGTGATCTCATGTAAACGTATTGTACAGACGATTAATAATTTTTTTAAGAGAACTTACCATGTTCAAAAGCTTGTGAGCTTTAACATGTATAAATTTGTAAAGTAGATATTTGAACTATGGAGATTTCACTTAATGCTCCTTTACTAATATCCCCTTAAATAATAATTTTTACTCATAATGTTTTAACCATTAAGGGTCGGAATGTTCGAATTTTAGTCAAAATGAAATGAACTGTTAATAGGATTGTAGTGAGTAGCTTGTTGTATCCCATTGAAAATAACAAAGAAAATGAAGGAATATCCTGTACATTGTATTCCTTCCACATAAACATATGTATATTTATTTGGGAATTTTAATTGTTGAAATAAATTGGAAGTAGAGTAGACATGTAAAAAAAAATTTGAATGTGTTTAAAAATACACGCTTTTCTTCAGCCAATTGAAAGTTTGCTTGTTGCATCAAATACTTCAAGGATTTTCACGTGTGTTCCAAGAATACGCTAAACTAGCTTGACAAGAAAACAACTTCACGAATCCCCTAGTATTGCATTCAATCAAGGAGAAATAAAACGTTATTTGGAAGTAAAATTTGCAATCTGCATCCCTCACCAAGAAGGAGAAATTGAGAGAGATGAAGAAATAACTGCCCTAGATTTTCCACAAAAGCTTCTCGTGTACATGAAAAATGGGTTTATTCCTGGGAAGGAATTACGCAACAAGGTGATGAACAAGCTAAGAAGGGGAAGGGCATTGTGCGAAATGTTTTTCACTTATGGTTGATTGAATACTTCCCAGTTTTCATTTTAAAGTTCTCAAAAAATAATTACCAGCTTTGAGTCAAATTATCAGAGAGAAAAAACTACTCTCACCCTTTTCCCTCCGATTTGGGATGATATCTAATATATATGACGCTAGAGGAGAAGGAAGACTTTTTTTTGCTTGAATCAAATCTTTTTACTAAAAGGACAGGTATAGCAAGTGCAGGAAGGGTGCATACCTTTTTACGTACGTATTTGACTTTATTCATCCTCTCCATTTAAAAAATATCCTTTAGAAAGATGGATGAGTTTTGAGGAATTAAATAATTGTGAATGAGAATTTAAAAGAAAAAGAATAGAAATGCTGAGATATAGGACAGTCTTTAACCTGGAGAGTGTGAGGGGACTTGAACAAAATGAAATTTTAAAGGGTTTTATTATCAACACAAAAATCCCTTTTGAGAAGAAAGGTCTTTTTACCAAAAGAAAAGATTATTTTTTCATCAAGGAAATATGATGGGGAAGCAAAAGGTGTAATAATATTTTATTCCAAACAAGCACATCTTTCTTTTCCCAGGTATTGTTGAAAGGAAAACCTTTTTGTAGAGGTTTTAAGAAGAGAGCCACCTGATTTAATTTTGATTAAAACCCTTTTGAATAAAAGAATTGAAAAATCCTATTGACAAGATAAAGTTATAAGAAGTATAAGACCCTTATATTTTTTATTTCCACCGAGAAGACAGATGACCACAAGAAATAAATTGCTACAGCCAAGCCTGGGAAAAAGTCCCACTGTGAGAATACTCATTTACTGAATTTTGCAAATAAACCCGAATTTTCGTCCTCGTGTGAAAATTTCATTCATTCATGTATACCTTCCTATTGGCCACATTTGTTAAAGAGAAATGCCAAAATTTCCTGGAGGGCATACCACCCCAACTTTTAGCAACCAGGAAAAAAAATCCCCACCCTAGGACCGGTCATTTTACATCATATTTCTAATCTCTCCCCTTTCCACTCTATCCCATATGGAGAGTGTTTAGCTACCACCTTCTTTTTTCAGAGTACACCCTACCCATTCCATCCATGCTTATTGTAATACCCCACGTAAAACTCTGTATATTATTGGATAGTAGTCTAGTTGATGTACAATGCTTTTCGGATACTTTCAGAAAATCTTATTTCAGTAGAATGAATAAGGTTGATGCAACGAAAGACCTTTTCAACTTGGATGAAGCTTACAATTAGATGATATTAATGATTTCCAAGATGACATCTCTTCAAGTCCTTTTCATAAAACCTGTTCACACACGTGCTCCCACTATTCAATGTAAATACTTTTTTCTAAGATTTATTCCTCGTTTTATGCACATGTAATGTGAAAGAAACATATTAGCAAAAAATGTCAATATACATGCACACACGCATGCTATACAGGATCACATAATTATTTCGTTTTGTGCAGGAATTTCCTGATTAGATTTCCCTTGAGAACTTGCTCCCTCTTTTCATCCATCTTTTCCTCTCTGATCACTGGGCAAAGTAAGAGGGAAGAGTTTTGCAACTTTTTCCTCTTCATTTTCTACCCACCGTTTGTGTAATCAGGTAATAAGGATTTCATAGTATAGGAATGAAATTAGAATTTTTTTCCACACAACATCCTTTTTTAAGTCTATTTCTATTTGACCCAGGCACTAGTTCTAGAAGCACATGAATGAATTATAGAAAGAGGAGAGAAGCTTGAATAATTCTTTTTTCCGGGTGACAATCCCTATGACGATGAAGATGATGAGCTAAAAAGAAGATTTTTTTTTCCAGGAAAAGGCAGACTTTGATGAATTTTCCTTTTTTTCTTTCTCTTCACAGAGGGAAAATTGAAAATCTCATGACTCAATAATTTAATATGATGAAGAAGGGGAAAAAATGAGTAGAATGAAAGTTATAAAAAGGATTGAGATGGATGCCTATAGAAAATAAAATATTGAAGGGAATTTTTTTCTTAGCTTTTTGCAGTTACTTCCACTACAAGGATGACAACATTGCTTATTAGGATTGTACACGTATGCACATACATAATAAGCTCGTTCCTTTCATCTTCTAAGAATCCTTTTTTCTCTTTGCTCTTCTTGACGACACAAGTGATAAGGAGGATTGCTCTTTATTATTGAAAATCCTAAATACAAGGGAAAAAGGAGAGGGACTCAGGATAGGAAAAAGCTGAATTTACAAAGGTTAACGGAAGAGGTGAGAGATGCTAGTTTTGTAAAGCTTATGAAGGAATGAGAGCAACAGCTTAGTTAGCAGTTTAGCGTGAGAGTCCACACAAATTGAGAGTCACCTTTGAAAATGGGGAAGATGTATACATGAGAATATAAGTATACAGGGTTTTGAGAAAAAATTAATGGAAGATGGATTTAGTGGCTACTAGTGGGCTTTTTATTGAGGAATGGGTATACATTATGGAAATATTCTGCTGAGATGATTCCGTTTGGTTGATTCATTTCGAGAAAAATCCACAGGATTCAAATGAATTTCCCTTTTCCGGGAGAAAAACGATGAGACTGAGAAAAAATTATTTCCAGCTTTCCTCCTTCCTCTCTCGTTTATTCTGCTATTGACTATAAATCTATTTACTTGGAGCGTGTGTTTTGCCAAGTGGAAAGTAACAGTTTTTTGTCACTTTCCATTCCACAGAATCCCATTTTTACCACACATGTATGTGGGAAAAGGACTAAATGAGTAAATTCCATTTTTAATGAAATTGAATGGAGTTCATGTCCTAGTCCTTCCACTTTTAAAGGGAAATCCTATTTCACATTTGTACAAGGTTTCAAATCCATTTTCATGATTAATCCAGATTTCCATGAGATGATGATATACCAGCTTAAACTGGATTCAAAGGGAATTTGACATTTTCAATCATTCCCATAACCAAAATCCTTTCATAACCCTTTCCTCAAAGAATTTATTGTACAAATGGAATTTCAGCCAATATGTGGATGGTTCATAAAACAATTCATAATTCTCTATTTGTTCTCCCTAATCTTGAGAGATTAGTTATAGGAAAGCCTAGCACTTTTCCCAATTAGCGTATCAAGCAGGATGTTGTATTCCTACCTGAAAATATTTCCAATTATGGTGACCATCTAGAGTAACAAGCAAGCGGAAGTTGAGCCGGGTAGGGGTAGGGGCAATATGGGAACACAGTTTTTTTATACATAACTGGATTCATTTCCTTCTCACATCATTCATCATGATCAATTCTGACTTTTTGAACAAAAACAAAACAAAAAATCATTTGTTGGGGATCTCGACAATAAATAATTTTTTAAAACTCTCTTTCTTGTACCAACAATAAATAAAAAAGCAAGCATCCTCTCTTTTCATTGTTGGAAAGTCAGTGAAACAAAAAAAATAAATAAAGGTATGGTGATGCACACCACAACGTGTTTCACGGCACAATATGAATTATAAATGGATGGTACTCTTCAACCCAGAGAACAATATGAGTCTTGTCTCTCCTCCTGTGAGATAAACACACTCTCTGGTATGATCCACATGAGAGAAAAATGAAAGAAAAAATTGTGTTATTGGTCTCGCATATATTTTTTTCCAAATGATTGACAGCTTCTTTTCTCTCTAAATAAATTCAAATTGAAGAGTCTTCTTGGGAAAGGGTTAAAAAATTTACTAGTGCAGTGCCAACTAATAATAATGTATTATAAACTTCTCCTTCTCTCTCTCAGTTGGGTAGTCTCGGATGTGTTTTTTTGTTATGAAAAAAAAAGTTTTTGTTTGAAATAATGAAATGGTCTCTTTTCTACCTGCATTGAGAATAACGTAATAATTATGGTGAAACCAGTGATAAGCATGGAGAGCCTTGTTTACCCTTACAATAGAGGAGGCATCTGTGTATCCCTGAAATGGAAGAGGATGTATGAAGTAGTTTTTTTTCAGGGATTGGCTCACACGTATATAATCAATAAAATCAATCAGCTCGATCACCACATTGATTTGAAAATGTAGATTGTTCATATCGAGATAATTAAAATGGTGAAGAAACTTGGAGTGATGGGATAAAAGGGGAAATTTTCAAAAGACTTTTTTTCTCTCTTCCTATTCAAGGGTAACAGGTAGGAAGAATTGAGTTGTGTAGGAAACTGGAGTTTCTCAATGTGCCCCAAATCCTCTACCTTTTCCACAGGATTATTTCCTCTCTTAAGAAAATCCCTTTTCTTGAGGGTAAAATGATTGAAAGAAGAAGACCTGGTCACGGCATCGAAAGTCACTAGTATCGTTTGTCATGGTCATGAAATTATTAAAATACAGGATGGATTATTTCTCATGTGAAAATACTACATTACAAAAACTTCATCATTCATCATCATCATCATTCCCAACAAAAATACTTCACATTAGGACTACCCGGGCATTATCCTTTTCGTCGGGAAAATTCTTTCTCTCGGATAGGTGCTCCGGTGACAAGCTGGCTGCTTTAGAGAGAGAGAGAGAGAGAGAGAGAGAGAGAGAGAGAGGAAAAACTTCAATACATTTTCCCCTTTTTCTCTCTCGTTGCTTCTCAGTAATAATGATATTCATGAGGGATCAGTTTACTCCAGAGCGGCTACCATATATACAAAGTATGAGGAGGGATACACACATGGAAATATGAAAACGAGCACATTTATTAGAGTTTTTTTCAACGGGAGCTTACGCTGGAGCATAATATCCTCTCTGGCTATAATCCATACATGAGTATGAAGATGATGATGATGGATGCATGTATGCAGAAGAGTGGATCATGTATGTGTAATGTGTGTTTTTGGTAGAGGGATTCTATATTTTAGTTTGTGTATGTGTGTGTGGTGGTGTGGCCATGGGCGAATAATTTATCGATTTTTTCCTCCATATTTCCTCTTTTCTCCAGGCCTATCCATTACTCTTATATTTTAGAGTGGAAATGGAGGAAAAAACAACGAGTATATAGGTTGCTATTGTTGTACACAGGATTTCTGGAGGAGACATTTGTTTTTATCATGAAGGAAAACTGAATTTCCAAGAAGCGATGAGTATACTTTTCAAAAATAAGTCACAAAGAGATTGACATTGAGTATCGTGTTTATTCCTTGTAATTTATTTGTTGTTTGGATCCCAGTCGAAGAGCAAAATAAATGCAGGTGAATGACAATCATGGCAAACATATAAAAGGATATTTTTATAGGAAACTTGTGCACTAAATCGTTAAAAGTTTGAGCATTCCACGACGTCACATTTCTATTTGTCTTCTTAGAATTTGATGTTTTCTGTTTATCAGTTTTTGTGCATTTATATTGTTATTGCGTATTTAGAATTTGGCATGCACACACGCTTGCAATATATTTCCAAAGGAAATGGACAAATGTTGGTTATAATTTGAATGAAAGGAAGGATCTTGTATATTTATAATATTAATCTCTCTTCAAAAATGAGCACAATACTTCTCTTGGAGACATCAACGTCGTGTAATGTTGAAGAATGGATAAAATAACGAGTCTTATCATCAACTCCCATACCCACCAGAAGAACTCTTGTTTGGAGTAAGTTACTCGAAAATAGTAGTCATATACATAAGAAGAAGACACAAGCCTGGGTATTTTCCCCCTTGACAAAAAAACTATCATAAGGAATCTCTCCTCTACAGCTAGGCGAGTGCAGGAGGGAATAATTTGAATAAAAGTAGGAGCAGGAACAAAATAGATTTTTTATTCAAGGGTAGTAGGGATTTTACAGTAGAGGCATGGCGTATACAACATGTGCATCAAAGAGACAAGAGGAAACCAGTTGGATTTGACATTACGTATGCAAATGAGCTGGAAATTTATGCACACATGTGTCCACGTCCTATTATCATTATAAAATGCATTTGAATTTCTCTCTCTAGTTTCCCTTTTATTTTCTAATAGCTTCAAAGCACAGAAGGGATGTAAATAAGTCACCTACCTCAGCTATCATACAACCTGGTCGAGAGAGAGAGAGAGAGAAAAGTTATGTGTGTGTCTGCATTTTATAGATAAGCCATCGACAATTTTATATTTTGAAAAGAAGAAGCAACTACGCAAATATGAGGTGGACAGCTTGCTGGATTTTTTTGTTTGGTATAAGCAGATGTAAAAGGGAATAATATTGAATGGTTTGTGTGGATGTGTGGATGATATAAAAAAATATACTCTAGTAATGATCACGTCCTTCCATCTCTTAAAAATAAAGTAGGAATGCATAAATAATGAGGGAGACTGGTGGACTTTGTCAGTGTATCTTAGGTATTATACGTGCCTCTACATGTGACAGGATTTTCCTCCTCGGGTTACACACGTATTAGGATATGTTCATGGGGATGAATGGGGATAGAATATTATAGAGAATTTTAATCTTGGTCGTTACTCCAATCTCACACACTTTGTAAACCCTTTTTTCACAAATGTAAAGGACAAGGTGGTGAGGAATGGACAGCAAGAGTTTTACTTTGTGGATTGGGGAAACTTGCAACAAATCCTATTGACAATCATAAAACTTCTCAATTTCCACGTATGTACTATTACAAGAGTCAAATGCAGTTTTTCAGGTTGATCCTAAAGTCTCATGGGGATGGAAGAAAATGGAATATTTTTTAAGACGACTTTGCCAAAAAAAACTCTTGCAAAAGAGAAAATCCCATCTTTTATTTCCCATGTGACCGTTATAATGTAGAAAAAGAGATTTCGCACAATATTGGCCCTGAAATGCATGTATTATTGTCCAGCAGTAAAGGGGTAAATGGGTTGACATAAAAAATCCACCGAAAATATAAAAAAACGGGAATAAGAAGAAATAGTTTAGAATTCCAAGACTTCTTCTCGTCCACACTCCTATTTGAAATGTTGTTCTTGCGTGCAATGTAATGCTGTGGAAATGGAAGAAGTGAATCCAAAAGCTTGAAATTCTTTTTCCTCCAAACACCATGGACATCCTAGTCTGGAGGGAATTGAAGAGAAAAAATGGACTCGACAGGGAAAAGGGCAGTTGACTCTGTTTCCATGTATGAATACATACACAAAACACTCATCCTCTCTAGAATCCTTTTTCTCCTCCACACAAAACAATAAAAACGAAGACAAGAGGGATTCTGGAGGAAAATGACAATAAAAAGAATTATATTACTCTATGCTCTCTCTTTCTTGTTGGTTGTAGAGAAGAGAGAAGAAGAAAAAAAAAACTATTTTGTGAGCCATGACTGTTTCGATATGACTCTCCACTCTCCTCTCTCTTGTTGTCTTTTTGCCTCAATTTGAAAAAAAAACTTGTGTCGTCAAAGGGACAAAAGAAGAAAAAAAGGAAGAGAAAAGACATAAGCTGGATAAAAAAAGCCGACCATCAACAACCATAAAAACACACAATGATGGAGACAAATATGAGGAAAAATGTGCACCATATCCCAAACTCCCGTTTGACTCTTTTCCAGAAAAAGCAACTTTTTATTGTAAGAATCTTTCCAGAATTGAATTAGCTGCTGGCATATGTGCTCCCAGAACGAGAAAAAAGATGGCACGGTCGATACTCCAGAGTGTCCACATGCACAAGAGGAAAAGAATGAAAGTTGAATGGAGGAAAATAGATATAAACAGGATTTTATATTTGTTTATATAAGAATCTCAGGAAGATTACCCTTTCGTAAGAAATGGCAAGCTTATCCTCTCCAAGAAAAGGAAATGAGGTGGACATTTGGGGAAAATGGAAAAGTCATTGGGAATGGCGATTGGAGAAAAAAATCACATATATTTGCCTCTCTCTTGAACCAAATACATACATATAAAATAGGAAAATCCAACGACAAAATCAAGGGATTGAGTAAAGATATATAGAAAATTAGAGAAAAGTGAGGAAAAAGAATTTTGTAAAGAGTCACGTCAGCTTGATGTAAAAAAGAAATGAAGAAAAAAAAGATGTGTGATTGCATTCAAGGGGAAAATAACGGATGGACGAAAATACAAGGGCATTTTTCCTTTCAACCTTCTTAAAAGGAGGGAGATAGGGAAGAAAAAAATGTCACACAGAGAAGCTCACAGATTCTCTAGTTTTTTTAATGAGAAAATTTTACCCGAGAAGACACTTTGCGGAGGAAAGGGTGAAGGAACAACAACAAAAGAGGATGACTTTTATCCATGTGAACAATTTTATGGAGGAGTTTTTTCTCTTCGATCCTCTTTTGATAGACGGTATACAAATGTGTAGAGAGAGTGAGTATGTTAGGGGATTTTTTTATTGCAATGAGAGCGTACTTTTATATATTTCTAGAATTCAAGATGATTTATATGGAACTTGACATGGATGCTTGGTTTTTTACCTCTCCAGTCTTTTCGATTTTAGTCAAGTCCATCCATCTCCTCCATGCAAGCACTTGGCTGCTATATTCATGATTTTCCGGATGAGATTTGATGACATTTTTGAAACTCATGTTTTTAGTTTATTGTGACGTTTTTAGATGGGAAATGCTTTTTTTCTGGTAGAACGAGAATTATTGTTACTACAGGTTTATACTTCCTAGTCAAAAAGTTGCACATGTATGAGTAGCTAAATTGCATTTGATGTATTTTTTTCGCAGACTAGCTACTTGACAAATTATCCTCTGCAAAGGTTTTTAATGATACTTGGCTCATGTATTATCTTCATAGTTGTAATTTTTGATGCTATCATATCGTGTAGAGGATGAAGAGGAAAATTACTTGAAGGGTCCTTACCATCCTGAATATTCCCATATTGTGATGCTAATTACTGAAAAGCTCTCTACCTGCTGTAAAGTATCATTAGTCTTTTAAAAAAGGCCAACTCGGAGCAATTACTCCAGAAATAGACGTTTTTATCTCAAATCTAAATAAAAATGGCCGAGATATTCCTTTCAATGTATGATTCCAATGATGATGATAAATCCATGTATATAAAATGCATGCATTTCTCTTCCTCATTATAGTAGGGTGATGCATACATGACACGGACTAAAAAGAGGGATCTTTCTCCATCATGTTTTTCATAAATGCACACACGCACAGGAAAATAGAGGAGGGTGGACGGTAGAAACCGACAAAGTGCGTAAATACAACTCCCACCAAGTAACCCGGGGAAAATGATGAGGATAATGTGTATCCATACGAGTTTTTATATGCATGTGTGTGCATGTTTGAGGAAAATCCACACATGTGAACTCTTCTTGTCTGGTAGAGTGACATCACATATATATGAGGGTCATATCACATCATCCCGATATGGGAAACTATCCACTAACATGTGCATGTATTTGACTCTGGATGTAGTTTATATATATCCCCTATTTTTTATTAGGAAATGTAAAGGCTTTTCCAAGAGAAAGAGAAAGAAAAGGAGAGAGAAAGAGGAAAACCATGAAAAAAGGCAACAGGACTTGAGTTTGCAGAGAAAAAAGAAGAAAACAATGCAATGTTGGAAGAAAACGTATGCTTTTCCAGACTCATACATAAAATATAAGATGCTTTGCCAGCCATCATTAGAATGGGTGGTGGTGGTGGTGGTGGAAAAAAGGGAGTTGGAAAAGTTGGAAAAACAAGGATTGCCCTGTAATAGACAAGTTTAGCAAGTATTGGGCATTATATGAGTTTCCACTACCAGAAGGATAATATTGGAGGATGAGATGGGTTGTGTGTACCGTGTAATGTGGTGTGTAAGGGAAAACAGGGAATTATATAGTAGTGTCCAGGGTGATTATTTCCAGAATTACATCCCATCATGGAAGGAAAATCGTTTCGAGAGCATCATCCATCCTATCAGTTTTCCTATTAGGGGGACTACAACTTGTGTAACTAAATATGGGCTTCAGGCTTTTCCACCATTATTTTCACTAGATATGGTTACATGCATTTTGTGTGGGATGTAGAGGGAGATTGACCGTTTCTGTGAAATGGGATTTTTGGGTGGAGGCAAGTATGAGTCATGAGCTAAAATGGGAAAGTGTACAGGGGAAATGTAGAATTTAAAAGATTTTCTAGGAATTGCATTGCGGGCAGGTGAGGGAGATGAAAAGGATGAAAATTTGACACCTTTTGTGAGTTTAAGGTTTCGGGAAAAAATTAAAATGTGTAAAAATATGATTCAATAATATAGATTTTTTTTTGGGGGGGGGAATGGGGTCAAGTAAAAATTATAAAGTGGAGAAAAAATCGTAATCCTTTATTTGCATTTGAGGATTTTTTTCGTCAGAAAAAAGGTGTTTTTAAAGGAAACACTTTTTCAGAAATAAAACTTTCACCTTTTCCAACACGGATAACGTGAATAGAAGAGTTTGAAGAGGAAAACCTTTTTTTTTTGAAAAAACCGGTTGTTTTTGTGGGGCACGTGCTTAAAACAAGTTTCTCTCCAGTTACAAGAGGAAACAAGCTAATATAGTATTTTTAATTGACACGAATATCGTATTTGTTCTCTCACTCCAAGCAGCTGCATAGCGGCAGCCAGGTTTTTGATTTTAAATCGAGTAGAAAATGTAAATAGAATTTTTTCACAAATAATTCTATTGCCGTGTGTTTTCAATTCGAAAATTGGAAACCGGTTAGTCCTCCTGTGAACCAGTGAGAGGCTGACTAAAGTAGCAATTCTAGACAATAATATGATACTCACTCTTCATCCTTTAAAGGGGATCCCCAAAGGCGAAAAACCTGTTCTGGAAGAGGATCCCTTACAAACTCTTCACTGACCATATACCATTTGGTATTTTCAACTGGAGAAGAAAAAAAAATCTTAAAATTCTAATCTCATTCTATCCAACTTCCTTTGACAGCTAAAATACATCCTTGTAACTGATCCACGAGCCAAAACTACTGCTCACTTGATTCCACGGGAGATTTATAAAAAATAGTTGTCAGTGGTCACTGACTGAAGAGTGACTCCTGCTGAGCTACATTCTCGTATTGATACCACAGTACCACCTCAATATTATCCTTTTGACCACTACCAACCAATCAACCTTTTTTAATAAATATAATACAAAGTAGATATAAGGATTCACTTTGCTAATCCATTTCATCAAGGAAATTAGCACATATCCTATTTTTCCAATGTCACTTTAAATCACTTCATTATCAAACAATATATATCTTACCTTGTAAAAGATCCTAGAATACTTTGACAATTTCATCTTCACTCACAGATTGAAAATTTACACGAATTCACTTCAACACTCGAAGTAAAACGGATAAAATATGCTTCCAAGTAAATTCCCCATCACTTCGTTTTCCTCATGTGTATTATGCTAATCACCTTGATCCCAATTTCCCGTGACCCTTGAACACGTCTGAGCGGAGAGTAGTAATCCCATAAAGAGATCTAGTTCCACGAGAGACCTTCAACATTTGAATAGGATATCTACATAAATTTGAATATTATCTCTGAATCCTCAAAAATTAAATTCCCTTCAAGAGACCATCCTCTGCACACACGCTGGGCTATCCAAGTAAACTGAAAAATGGATTGGTTCGCCAATCCCACATTTATTTTATATTGATTATGAAAACTCTGATCTTGTCAAGGTGCTTCAACCGCGTCAACCCTTCAATTACCAGTGGACTTTGTGAATGCTCCACAGAGTGTGTGTGCTAGAGTATGGGAAAAAATCTAAAATTTAGCAATTTTTTAAACAAACTTTTCTCTCCATGCACAAAAAACACATTATAAACTTAGGAGCATTCCTCTAAGCCTTTTTTATACAAGGATGGGTGCCCTTTAGAGAAAAAAGGGTTACCTTTCCGTCTCACTGAATAAAAAACGTTTATTTATTGTCATCAATGATGAGAATGATGATGCGATATTGATATTGATGGTGATCAAAGTCGGAGGATGTGAATCTGCTTTCCAGATGGTTATTTTTTGTACCATCCTTTTAATCCCATTTTGAGAACATGGGAAATTGAAGGTGAGTTGAAACAAAATTTAGAAGAAAAGAAAATCTCTGTAAAAAACCTCAAGCTATTCTTGGTAAAGGTGAATGAATTGTGATGAATAGGTGGGAAATGGGATGATACTTTTCGAAGTAGAAAGGAAAAGTGTTTTTCAAGATCCCTACTCTTCCTTTCTTGACGTTTGATCCTCTTGCGAGAGTAACACCTAAAGGAGTTCTCTTTTTACATTTTTATTCTCTCTTCTTCTGTTCAATATGTTCTGGATGTAAAGGGGACTGAAAGGAAGATGCCTTATGTGAGAAACGGCTGTTCTTTTATATTTTGTAAAAAGTAATATAAAGGTTTCTTTGATAAAAATGGATTTTCATATGGTGACCATATTGTTAGAAGTTAGAGCAAAGGATGATATTTTGATGTAATGATGCACTCGAAAGTTTGTAGAATGGCTTGATTTTGAGGTGAGATATGACCTCTTGTGATGAGATGGCGTTCCGAGATAATTTCTAATTAAGAGTACTTGATTGAACGAGAAAAGTGGATACTATGTTTAATAGGAAAATGGAACTGAACAATTTTTTCATTTAACGATGTTATTTAACACAATTTCAACTCCAAATCTCATCTCCAATTTTTTTATTCTCTCCAACGGCCAAACACGATCCATATGGTATGATTAGCACAAATGTAAATTTCCTCTGTACATTTGCATTTTTCAATCCTCACTTGGGATAATTTATGCAAAATATATTCCACTCAATGATCCCTTCCTCCGTAAACGGTTCTACTTGATTTTATATTTTCCAATGCATGAGCCCCGGCTTGGGATGAAAATTAAAATATTAAATAAAAAAGAACGGAAGAAGCTGAAAAAAGGGTTAAGAGGTTTCCCACTGAGAAGCCCTTCATTCTCAATTATTTATTCGCACTCTGTATGACCAGCTCATAGAGGATTTCCCATTGACAGTGTTTTTCTCTCTCGCCTAATATAAATATTTCACATGAGCAGCTCACCTCATATCTTCCCTTTGGATGTTTCTCTGTGTACACAGATGAGTCTCATAAATGGAGAGAGAGGTGAGATTCCAACAGGACAAAAGGATGAGGAGGATATTCTCCAAAAAAATGTGTAGGGATGTCCATCATTATGATTATTTTCGGTCCTCCTTTTTCTACGGGAGGTTGATATGCATAAGGAATAGAGCTTCAAGGGGAGAACCCTTTTCCTCTTGAGAGACCCTTTGGTGGTGAGGTGAATGAGAAAAAAAAATTATGATGATAATAATAATAACACATATGCATGAATATATATGTGCTCACTATAAAGGATCTTTATTCAGACATCTTTTGTCTTGCCCATCTCAGCATGCATTTTGGCTCTATGGTTTGCTTTGAATTTGTCATGCATGTACACCTTTTTTTATATTCAGGTTTTTCCACACAAGGGAATGTTTAGTGGGGATGAGGATGTTGAATATTTTCACATTTGAATATCGAGGAAGAAAGGATTAGAAAATAGGATATACTCTCATGATGAGATGACACTCGCAAGGTTTTTTAGTTCCTTTCCTGACTGCATACTTGATCGAGGTAGGAGATGAGAGAGGTGGTCAAGATAAGATTTTAGTTTAAGGCTTCTTATCAAATCTCACCTTCCCCTGAGGAGTAACATAAGGAAGTAAAAAAAAGTGTTACTTGTTGTGAGTCTGAAATCGGGATTTTGTCACAATTTTTGAAGAAAAAAAATTAAGGAAATGGATAATCCGAAAATGTGTTTTGATTTGAGAAAAGCATTTTCCTCAGTGTGCTGTGATCAGATCAATAAAAGAGCATTTGTCAAAAGGGGAAAAATAACTACCAATGGAGGTAGTCCTTCTAGAATGGAGGAAGAGAAATGGAGTGCTAAGCAATTTTCTTGTAGAAAACCCTACAAGAGGGAAATGTATCCCCTGACAAGTTTTTTTTGTCTTGTCGCCAAGTGCATTAGTGAAATTGGAATTTTCTCTAAGCTTCTACTATGGTCCGATATTTTGGAGGAAAACATTGTACATCAAATATCGAAGGGTGAGCTTGTGCAAGGTGCAATTTTGGAAAAACGGTTGGAGTGGAAATAGAGAGAGAAATAAAAGTGTAATAAATATATTATCCAGAGGGAAATGACATCGACGACAGGACTAGTCTTTAGAGCTTGACAACTCTTGCTACATAAAAGCTTACTTTCTTCGGGAGGAAAAAGGTCCTGGCATGATTTACAAATTGAAGTGATGGAAAGAGAAAGTGAGAAAAATAATGTACACGAGGAGGGGGCCGCTAGCCAAAAAGTTGTTTAAGAGGGTAGTTGAAGAATATCGGAGAATTTGAAACAAGTTTTTTGTTTTTCTCCCAAAATAGTGTCCCTTTCCTCTCAAATCAATTCTGCAGAAGTGGTGCAATGCCAAAAACCAGAAATAGTTGTAAGTGGCCCCAGGTATGTTACAATTATGGTTATTATGCTGTTTTCTCTATAAAAATTTGAACTCTGCCCCCTCCCGTTTCCCTCCATGATCCCTACTTAGCTCACCCATGACCAAGGAAAAGGTACTATTTTAATGGGAGAATATATAAAATGCACATAGAAAAAGAAAGAAATGAGTTCCTTCCTCCACCTATGAAAATATAGATCCCTGGAGCAACTCTTTTTTTCTCCTGCTCTCCCAAGATAAGAGGAAAATTGTGGCTTGGAAGTCCATAAATAAATCAGAAGGAGGAAAATGCCCCAACCTGGAGGAAAGAGCATTGTACCACCTCGAGAAAAACACACTTCTTTCATCCTTCCCTAAAGAGACTCAGTATTTTCATGGATGTACGCTTCTCCAAAGCTGTGAAGTGGATAGATCTCAAAATTCATGGTTTTATACACAGTAAACATGGGCAACATCTTTAGGGAAAAATATCCACGTATGCACCTCGTTCCACATATATTTTGCTGATAATATTCCTCACATTGCAGATAACATTTTTTCCCCAAAGGATCATCATCATGTCTTTTGCTTGAGTTTTTACAATTGTTACAAAAAATGCATCATTTCAATTTATTTTTACAAGGGATGAGATTTCCTATAAGTTTTTAATTTCCCCCCCCCCATGACATCAATTTTTTATTGACAAAGTATAACGGTCAGTGGATTGGAAAAGGGTTAACAATTTATGATTCTTCATGAGTCACGCTTTCCTCAAAAAAGGATTGTTATGATGGGTGTATCATTCAATTTAAACATTCTCTCCAGAGGCTAGGGACACCGAGGTTGATATAAATGTATATTTTGTAAAATGAAAAACTTTTCTCATCAAATTTGCTCAGGATGGAAACTTTTTTGAAAACAAAAATCATATTAAAAAATCCTTCTGTCCCATCCTTTACCCTATATTCTCCTGACCTACACAACATCTCTCACAAACAAGTTAAATGAAGGCCGACATCTACGCACAGTTTTTGTTTCATTTTCTTCAGTCAGATGATGAACTAGAAGTGTATTTTCAAAAAAGTTTACATTTTCCCTCTCAAAAAAACACTCTTACTCTCTTCCCAAGTGTAAATTAGTTTGAGTAGAGTGTAAAGTGGAGTGGAATGTGATTACCCAAAGTAATTATTTTTTTTGTGTGAACACTCCTCCCTTTGAAAAAAAAAGTTATTTTAAAAAAATCTCATACAACAAGAGAAAGAAAAAAACATTGAAACATTCAACTTCTTCCAAGTCATCATGACCTAGCAAAACCTTTCAGATATTTTTTTTCATTCAAAACCCCCAACTTGTTTTCTCTCTCTATTGATTGGGATGATGAACACGGGTAAATATTATTACAAAACATGAGGTTTCTCGATGAAAAATAATATACTCCTGTGTGGACAGCAAAATCCTTAAAAATTGCTGAGCTAATGACTCCCCTGCATTAGAGAGGTGGAGGGAGATGTTAAAGCATTAAAAAAAGGAAACCATACAGACAAAATGGAGACAAAAGAAGAGAGAGAAAAAAATCCGTAATGCATATTGCACCACTTTTGCCTTCGTTGAGCATTACCAGGAAAAAAAATAAACGTACACAGGATCCCATCCAGAAGAGAAGCTTTCCAGAGAGAGATAAAAAAAGGAAAATGCTCAGGTTTTTCAAGAGTGGGAGAAAGGGCGTGTTAGGAAATGACTGGTGGCCATGTTAGTGGTCATTATTGGGAGGAAAGCGCATGTTTGCCTCCACTAACTTCTCTCTTGTCTCGGAGTTGCACACACATACACATAAGTATACACACATTTCCTATCCTTCTCTCTTCCCAAAGCATATGCAAGCTATATTACATCTATGCAGAGAGTCACTCCGAGAGTTTTCTCCGTCGTCGTCTGCTCCCAGGGATGATGATGATGGTGATTCTTCAGTGCCAGAAGCAGAAGACCACGGGAATAGGAAGAGGAAAGAGAGAGAGAAAAAAAAAGAATTTTCCTAGTTTGTTAGATACAACGAAAGGAAAGCTGAGTGCACAACTAGAAGCCAGTCAGTCACTCTGGCAGAGAGAAGAAATAAAAAGAAGAAAAGAAGTTTCCTTGATTTTAGCCGCACACATGTACTCACATAGATACACAATCAGGGAACTTTCAGTTGAGCATAGCTTGTTATTATTATTCTTCTTCTATATATGACATGAGAGTTGGATGCGTATTTAAATTGCTGACTTTAGCAAAAAAGGAAAGACTTTTTTCTTCTCGCATCGATCCATAAATTTTCATCTAAAGGCTTGTGCACCTCTTCATTTTTCTGGGGATGTGGTCTTGACAAGCAAAAAATTGTGGAAAGGATGAGCTAGTAGAAATGTTGGATGAGTTTAAGTCCATTCTTTTCAGGATGAGGAAGAGGTTGGATTGTAATAATTAAATTGTTTATAGATGACTTTTTTCTGGAGCAAGTGGTGGGAAAAAGACTATGATTTTCTCAACCAGAACTTGTATTGTGTCCGCTAATTGATGGTAATTGGATGTAAAATAAGGAGATTAGCTAAATAATTATTAGAGCTGGGTATAGAAAAAGCCATTAGCTGCGAAAAAGAGGACATTAGAAGGGAAAAAAGGGTTAGGAGAGTCCTCAAGGAGAGGAGTGAAATGAGCTTTCTTTCTACTCTCAAGTCGAGATTAGTTGGAAGCTTCCAGATAATGAGGTTATGAATGTGGATAAAGCTGAAAACTCAGAGAGACTTTAGGCATATGCTCAAGGAGAGGAAATTTTCATGGGAAAATATCCACACACCTTTTTTACGCTGATGGTTTCAGACTTAAAAGCCTATTAATTTTATACATGTTTGATACTCTTTACTTTTTTGTTGTCTTGAGGTGTGAAATTGGTATATTTTTCACAAGGTAAACACTTGTGAGCAAATTATACATGTTATATTTCTTTTCCAATATACTTACTATTTACATACATATATTGTATTATCCTGTATAATCTGTTTAAATGGGTGTGAAGCCTGGTGTGAAGAAAAAAGAGACAACCGGTTCCCTCTTTTTTCTTCTTCTTTCAATTAGGAGGTAGCACAGCAGAGGTGGCTTTGACGGAGTGATAATTTAATAAGTGTCTCTGTGTAATTGCAAGGTTTATTACGCTCCACTCCCGCCTCGTCAAGTTGAGAAAAGAAGAAAGGAGAAATGTGTGTGACTCTCTCTTTTGATGGTGGCGTTTCTCCACAAAATGATATGAGATTTTGTCTTCTCTATATGTCTCCTATAGGGAAGCTCTACCTTTCCCGTTTTCATATACTAGGGTAAAAGACTTTCTCAAAAGGAGTGAGAGAGAGGGAATGCGAAAGTGGGAAAAGGCAACAGGTCTTGGCATTAAATCTTTCACACAGTTTTCCCACTCAGAATTTGGAAAGATTTTGTAGAAAACAAGTGCAAACTCTGGATAGAGTGACAGCCCAGTTTATTTAAAGAAAAGTGGGTTAATTAGAAGAAATAATGGGAGGTTAGGAGTAAATGTTTTTTTTACTAATTTTCATTCTTCTTTTGTTTGACGTGGAGTCCTAGTGGAAATGGTGGTTTTACAGGTGGAAGATATAAAACGAGTTTTGAAGAATATTGCGAAATAAAGTCCTCAACCTTGCCTTCCAGTATGAGCGCCTGTAGCCCTTTAAATTTAACCTGATCATTGGCGAGAGTTGAATAGGAGGAGAAAAAAATAGGAAAAAAAGAGAAATGAATGAGCCTCAGATCGGATTACAACTTGGACAATTTTATTTATACGATTTTTTCCTCTATTCAAAAGTTGTTACACGGTATAAGGTATTCAATTACACTGTTATTGTTTGTGAGGTCAGTGTAATTTCATTATTAGGCTGTCATGTTACTTCCCTTTGTGGGTAGTTTTGTGAGAGAAAAAATAAAGCATTTTTTCCTCAAAAAAGGAGAAAAAAATGAAGGTTTTTAGATAAAAAGAGAAATTTTCCCCTTCCCCTATGTTTAGTTGACTTTGTGAAGGTTTTCAGTGTTAAAATGAGTGGATTATGGTTATACGTGTTATGTTTATCTTTCAGGGTAATCATTCTTGTGTATAATTTTCCACCAGATTTTGTCCCCTTAAAAGAGAAAAAAATCTATTATATTTGTGAAAAATATCCTTTTTCCACTTTTTTATCCTTTATAGGGCGTAATTCAATATACCTCTTTTTGGTGCTTGCGGAATTGAAAAAAATGAAGTTTTTTTTACACAAATTTCAACCCTTCTTCCCCACATTCCTTTCCTAGTGACCATAAGGATGAGTTTATTTGCTTTAGGATTTTTTTCTCTAGAATATTGTAAGTGTTCCTACTTGACTTAATCTTGTTTGTATATTTTCCCCTCCAAGTGGAACTCTTCTCCTTGTGTCAAAATATTAGATAAGGTGACGCCAACTGATGGAGAGAGCTACTTATAAAAATTCTGTTTACTTAGGTCAAGCCAACACTTCCTTTTCGCCTAACGGATCCTTTTTTTTAATCAATTTGCAATTCTAATCTTCCAACTTGAAAAAATATCGCTTCTCTTCAATAATGGTCCATTTTGACAAATTCAGTAAAAACTTACACTCTGTGATTTTAAATGGGATGTCATGAGGGAAAGGTCGACCTTAATATTTTGCATGACTAACCCTTTTTTTTGGATCTTTTCAAAGACAAAAAATAAAATGATATCCGTTATCCGATCCTCAGAATTTTGTACAAAATGCTACCTGTCCTATCTATTCATAATGGGTCTTGAATCATGCAATGATGCAACCAGTGTAAATGCATAAAAGAGGAAAATAAAGTTCTTTTCATTCTATCAATTTTTAATGTCTGATCCAATCCCTTAAATCAACCCTTTCAGTGGGAGCTCTTTTACACAAAATGAAACTCATCCTTTTCCCAGCCACCAGAGGAATTCACAGGGAGGATCATATTGATCCAAATTGTATCGAAATGTCTCGACCTTTGAAAAAAATGTAAAAAATCATCCTTAATTCAATGTATTACATTTTTTGATGTCCCTGTAAGGGCTTTCTTTTACATTATCCTTGTGAATGAAACCATGTCCCTTTTATTCTCGTAATCAGCTTGAGTTTGAAAATATGGTTACACTTTGGAAAAAGGAACACTATTCGATTCCTCCTCAATCAATAATACATTTTTTTCTTCATTGTGCTCATTTATGACTGTGAAGAGAGAATCCTGGTTATAAATTTCAGGTCGCATTTCTCTCAAAAAAGAAATGAATTATGCATTAAAAGCAGAGTGAAAGGGTTACTCAGGATGAAATCTTTTTTTTTTCAATTCAATATTTTCTATATTATATTTTCAACCTTTTTTTCACTCTCTCATACTCTCTTGGTAGCTGGTGGTAAAAAAAGAGCAGAAGAGATGGACATGATATTTCATACTTTAAAAAAAGCTTTGTATGGTTCATCCTTTTAAAAAAAGGGATCCTTTGCCAATCTCATTTTTTATAGCTTGTTGCTCTCCTCGGACGGGTGACACTTGTAAGTTTATGGAAAATATTGTATATTATCCAGTATATGGGTGTGTAAAGTTTATACTAAGGGAACAAGCAAAACTCTCAGGATAGCTTGGACTGAGAAGAGAAACACGGAAAATATTTGGGATTAGGGTTGTTCCTTTTGTATCATTTGAGAAGGTTGTTAAATCTAATCGGGATAGAGGAAGTTGGCATATCAAAGTGGGAATGCTTTTCCATTGCATCACTGGAAGCAAGTAATTGGGACATATTTTTTCCGTTTAATGGGTCGAAATGGGTTGTAAAGAAAATGTATGGATTGCGAAAAAATGTTTATGTTTGAATGAGTCAAGTCAACTGTGAGGAGAGGAAGTTGGATTGAAAAAAAATGTATGAAATGAAATGAAAGAGATGTTTTCCCAAGTTGCCCCAATGTAGAAAAATAAATTTGGAAAGTGAATTTATCTGGAGGCTGGATGGAGAAAACTTGTAAATATAGTACCATGTGGTAATAACACTTGGTGGTGTTGATGGGGTGGAGGAGGAATGCTGAAATAGAGGAGGTAAAATGAAAGGATATAATTTTCCTCTAATTCCCTATTTGTTTTTGAAGCTTATGTTGAAACAATCTTCACAGGGAATTATTTCCGACTGGATAGTGGTTGGTGTTGTTATTGTAACAAGGATTTTCTAGTCTAGTCACAATTAAAAGTCATTGTTTTTGTCCACAAGTAATTCTACAATAATTTGTGGTAAAGTCGTAATCGGGATATTGGAATTTAAGCCATTTTCCTCTAACCCTTAGACTACTCTGTAGGAAAATGGTAATCCAAACAGAAATCTTGGGCTATTATAGGGAAAAACTTTGATAAAAATATCATCTCTAATGTCACATTTCACAAAATTTTAGACATTTCCCTCTTTTAACGAACACGTGCCAGCTAATGATAGCTGTATGACATTCGACAGTTGAGGTTGATATGCTGTATTGTTTTTCAAAATCCCTATCAAGTCCCGACATTGTGAAATATTTTGGAGGAAAACAGCTTAATTTTCCCTCCCAAAATGTGTTCCCATTGGAAGAGGAACTTATAATGTTCATTTTAATTGTGCCTTCTATCCATTTCCTCGAGAGGAACAAGACATCGTTAGGAAATTCTTGAGATATTCTCTCTGGATAAAAGTGGATTTTCCACGAGAACCTTTTAAAAGGCTCACATTTCCTCACAAATAAACACAAACATTGAAATGGATCAGTGTTGACAATTTTTTCTTCTTCTAAACTTTCCACTTTTTCTCTCTTATAAACCTAACCTTTCCTCGGGATGAGGTTGGGAAGGGGATCATTAAAGGAGGAATTTACGAGTTGAAAATAATCGCCATAAAGGGAACGAGAACTGTTATGATTATGAGTGTGGTTATGTTTTAGAACAATGTTAGGAAAGAGGTTGAGGTTTTTCCCTCCTCATTTTCCAAACATTGCCACCTTACCTGGTCTCAAAGACATTAGAGGCTTCAAGAGTGTTATCACTAGAGTAAAAACCTTCTCAGGTTTTTGATGCTCATTTTGGAAAATCATTTGTGAAAATGAACACCACCTCGTGTACCATTCCAGGTGATTTTTCCTCCCCTCAAAGTCTCCATTTACATTCTTCCCTGAAAATTCCAGAGGTTTTCATAGGGATTCTCGAAGGCTGAAAATTTTATCAAAAAATTCTCTCCTCTCCACCCCGAGCTGCGTGAGTTTTGAATGATCCACAAGTTGTAAAGTGTAACTTTTTAATAATAGCTTTATGTGTGGAGAGAGGCTATATGGTAGAAATGGTTTGAAACTTGAAGGGTTATACGCTTCTAATATTGGTGCGGTTGCTCAATGAATATTCAAATGGGATGAAGATGATGATTATCATGAGAGAACAGCTTTTATACACGTGATGTCTTGCATAACTTTTTCTTAAGAAAGGAAAACTTTCTCTAAAACTTCAACACACAGAGGATCTATCCTCTAGGATGTCAACAGGTAGGGATTGGTAAACGACGATGACAAGAGCATTGGCAATCTTTTACTTCATACAAAAAAACAATGAATGCTAGCTACATTTTAATTAGTTTTTACTTGGATTTTTCTCCTAATGTAGTCTCACAATTTACTAATGATCAAAACAGCAATACTTTGGAATTTGTTAATTTTATTTTTTTTTCACAATTTTCGTCAAATAATGGAAAACTGAGTATTTACAAAATTCAAGGTAGTTTCCAAGAAGAGAAAAGTTTATAACCTTTCCAGTCTCAAGCTTGTTAGTAAGGGTATTAGATTCCTTAAGAAAATACTCTACTTTCCTGCCTTCCCAGAGCTCCCTAACTTGTCTCTGTTCTCCATTAGCAAAGTCATGTGTTTATACCTGCAAGCGGAGCAGAAAGAGGGAAAAGGATGGGAAGCAATTTTTCTCCGAGGGAAAAGACACCTAGACATGTATTTTGGAAGAGGCAACCTCACTAACCAATTTTCTTGCTGACTATTGCCCTTTTTGTTGTTCACAAGAGAAAATATCAGAATCATCAGTCTTTTCTCTCATTCTTCTCCAGTTTTTTTTCTCTTTCCCTGACACGGCAACTATTTCCCGTCCATTTTCCCTTCTCTAGGTTGACTGGAGTTGACTCTGGAAAAAGGCTTTTCGCTACGAAATGTATAAAGCTTAGAGAGGGAGAGAGTGACTCCTGGAAAAGGAGCTGTGCATGGGCACTCTTTTTTCATATAATGCTAGTCTGGAAATTTTCTCTATTTTTTCTCCTTTGCTGGAGAAGATATAAGCCTAATGTAGAGTAGCAATTACAAAAAGGGACAATCCATTGACTTATGTGAGAGGAATTTTTTTCTATATAACCCTCTCCTATATATTCCTACAATAGTTCTTACTTCCTCAATATATATCCTTTTACTCTTTGATCATGCTGACTTGACTAAAAAAAACTAAAAGCCTTGGAGTATTCCAGAGGAAAAAAGGGAAGGCCAGTAGGATCTCTGTGGAGTTAGCTTCTGGAGAGGAAAAAAACTTGCTTGCTTTCTCTTTAGAATAGTGACTGACTAGCTTTTCTGGTTTTGTTGGGGGTCGTTTGAGATGGATGGATAGGCAAAATAGATTGACTTTTTTTCTCGTTTTTTCTTCTCTCTCTCTTCTTCTTCTTCTGAGAATGCAGAGAGACTGGAGGAAAATGACTTGGAGTCAGATTACATGTGTATAATGCCCACTGTGGAAATTCTGGATGGGCTTGTTAGTACCATTTTTTTCCTCCTTTTATTCTCCATTTTTTCCTTCTCTCCAAAGACAATGCTGGGGTCATAAGGATAGTCACATATTGTGTGGAGGATTGTGAGACACAAAAAATGGAGCGAGGTAGCTTCATGTGGAGGGAATACCACAAGGGGAAATAATATATAAGAGAGAGAGAGAGAGAGAGGCTTATTGGCCTTTTTTTTATATTTCAGTTGTTTTTCCTCCATATATTTTCTCTACTGCGGATACTTTCCCAGCTTTAGCTACCTTGTCCAGATATATAGATATATAGGGAGAAGAAGAAAAAAGGCTTTTCATGGCTCTCGTGGTTTCTCCTTATTGCTCACTCATACATATGCATGCCTCCATTAACTCTAGCAATAACAATAGCAAGAGCAAAAGAGAGAAAAAAAGTTCCACCTTGGGAGTGCAACCATACGAGAAAAAAATACGGGGAGGTTGAGGTGGGATCAAGAAAGTATATCCTTTTGCCACCTACTTACATTGCGCATTGCTGGTGCCTTTCACATTTGTGGAAATAGAGAGGAAAAATAAGACATAAAAAGATGTGGAGTGAGGATCTATTGGAAAATCCATTTTTCTGTTTTTTCTTTCTTTTTCCCTCTTACACCTCATCATTTCCCATCTTGTTTTCCGTTTTTAGGACCTCCTTCCCTATAACCACTTATTACTGGTGATATACGGTTTTTAAAGGAAATCCCGGGTGAGACCGAGGTCTCTTATAACCTTGCCATCTTTGATGAATGGGCTGGTCGTGGTCTTCCCTTATCAAGGGGACAATTCCAAAAAGCTTCTCTCGAGGATATAGCTTTTTGAGGAAATAATACATATCCAGTGGAGAATACGTTTTTTTACAGTAATCACCATTTCTTCCAATTTTATAGTGGCGGCTCCAGCTCTTCTAAATAAAGCGAAGAGTTTAGTGGACTTTGTAGAAGGCGAGTTTTTTTGCTAAACTTTCTTGTCCAAGGCAAAACATATGGAGAGGATGGAAATAAACAAGTGTCCCAAGAGAGTGGCTTTGAGTAAATGACAGGTTGTTTTAAGGTTGACATCGATTTCTTTTTATTAGCTTATTTTTTATACAATTTAGCTTTTACTTTGGCTGTAAGGAGGGAAAGGTACTAGAAAAAGGGATTCCTTGGCCCCACATTTTCTCCCAAAATATATGGATCATCCTTTATCCAAAATGATGAGGATGAGGAAAGGGGAAAGTATTCTAGAGATAGTTTTATTCGGAGAATGATTTTCTTCAAAAATTTCATTTTGAATGTCCATTCTGAATAAATAAAAGGAATAGAAAAAACCCTCATGTAAATTCAATTATTCTTTTTCCACGTTCTCAATAGTTATCTTATGATGTATATAGTTTTTTTCTGGAAAAAAAGAACCCGCCAGTAGACATCCATATGCATGTCATTATCCCCGCTTGACTAGGTTTCAAGGAAATGAGTAAAAACTAGGGGAAAAAATTTACACAAGTTGTTTTCTTTGGAGAAGAGCATCCATTCAAAAGAGAGATACGTAAATATTTCCATACATCTTTATTCCATTGTTTTTGAAGAAAAAGTTTAGACAAGAAAGCTAAAGGGTTGTATCCCTATTTTCAAATGCGTTTTTACCATCCCCAAACTTATTTTTCTTCCCGGAGGATACTTCACTTGGCAAAAATGGCTTTTGTCTCAAGTTATATTATTTTGTAAAAAAATCTCTCCATGTGAGGCTACTAGAACATTGCTATTTTTCTTTGAAAGTGGCAAAAAAGGAGCAAGCATCAAAAGAAAAAGATGATTCCTTGGAAAAACGGAAGTTGCTCAAGAGAAGTTTATCCTTGAGGATGTCAGCAGAGATGATGACGTCTGAGAAAAATAGACTACTGGACTCCCATTTTCATACATTCTACCCAGCACCACTCTCTCTCTCTCTCTGTTGTTTTAAAGGGAAATATAATATCGTTCAGAGAAAATATCAGGTTTCTCCATTCCCTTAATGTAATGGAGAGAAAGCAAAAAAAGAGAGAATATAATATCTGTGTTGAGCCATGTATCGATCCTTTTTGTAAGCATTTTTTCCCGCATTCCCGTCATCATCTTTATGATCACGTGATCACAGTCATCTTTGAAAAAAGAAGAGAAAACGCCATGGGTTTTTTTTCTCGCGAGAAATCCGAGAAATAATAAGCCTCCCAGAATGCGAGATCAAAAATGGTATGGATATATATGAAAATTCGACAAAGGATACTTACTCCATCGTCACCGCATCACAGACACACTGGCTATAAATTGGAGTGAATTATTATTGGTTTCACTTCTCTTGTTTTCCCCTCTTTTTTCTCATCTTCTCTCTCGTGAAAGGGGGGAGGGAAGAGGTAGTATTGTGAAAATTGTATTTTTTTATTATTCCCACACACACCTATGTAACCTAATAGGAGAGAGAGAGGTAGTCATGGAAATTATAGTTTTTTTCTCTCTCTCACCTCTCTCCTTCCTCGTTGAATGAATGCCCAAGGGAGACTCTCAACGGGAAAATAATACATGCATTTATTATCCCCTTTGCAATTTTTACCCAAATTCTTGAACACTCCGTCAGATACTCTTTGTAACATCCTTATGTAATGTAATCGAATATGTATTGTTTTTTCATCGATACATCCAGTACTCTTGTGAAGTGATGAGAATGGAGAGAAATGAATTTTTTAGAGAAGGCTCCACACTCGTAAAAAAATAAAGGAATAACATTTTTGTGGTTTGTTTCCTCTTTCCAAGATACGTATAGGATAAGGTGCATTTCCTTCCCTATTTCTATTCTCCTTTTTATGATTATCTTTGAAAAAAGGGGAATATCCAGTGATAACTTCTCAATACGAGTAACCACTGCGTCTTTTTGGTAAAGAAAGTTTTTTTATTACCTAATTTTCAGATATATGCTGAAACAAGGGTTTGCCTGGAATGCGGATATTTTTTGAGGAAAGAAACAAGCTAGCCGTAGTGGATGGAAAGAGTGTTGTCATTTTAACCTCTATATATTTTTCACAAGATGAGGGCAGAGACCACAAAAAATGAAGACAATTTTCTCTGGTGGAATAACATTCCTTTTTTTGTTTTCTGATCAAAGGTAATAAATTTAGTGAATGTTGCAGTGTGACTTACAAATTTTGTCGATGGTATTTTCCTTGAAGGATACTTGTAAATTTTATATGTGTAAAGAGGATGGTAGAATAAAGGAATATTTTTTGAGGTTAGGTAGACCGTAAAAAAGGGTAATGTTTTCGGCACACAAAGATGGAGAAATACTTAAATATGAAAAAGTATACAGGATGTGAAACCTGATAGTGATCATCTAGAGGGGAAAAATGTCTTTTTGTTTCCTTTCTCTTATTGTGTGGTGGAGAGATGGATAAACAAAAGGGAAAGTGGCTGTTTTCCTATTCAACTTTCCAATGCGGCTCTTTTTTGAACATTTTTTTATATAGAAAAAAACAGCCAATCTTGTAATGGCTAGAATGATGATGCTGATTTTTGTAGAAAAATTAAGGATATTTGAAAACGTTCAGTTTTTCATACAGATAGAAATCATTTTATCATTGGTTTTTGTTAAAAGGGAAAATCTTTAAAATATAAATTTTCATGGATGAACTTCCGATTCATTTTCTTTCAAGTAAAGGGTTTTTACGATTTAAACAGTTTCATATTATTTCCTTTAGATTTAAACTCGTTCAGAAGTACATTTTATATTCTCTCTGATAAAAAAACATTATGACCATAGGGGAAGATGGTAAGGAGGGAATGAGGATGAAAAGTGAAAAGAATGAAAGAGAAAGCTTTCTCTTTTGACACGTATATCCACTCTAGCCCGCACACTATACGATACCGGTGGCGAGCATTAGACTATATATTTCTCCATCATACAGAAAATCCTTTCACATTCATTATTTCCCATTTTCGGGGAGACCTGCTACACACACAAGCTTGTCACCACATGCTTGTCGACACATACTAGAGGATTTACTTGGAGATCTAGGAAGACAACATGAAACCTGAATATTTACAGAGAACTCAAAAAAATCTTCCCATTCCTGTTTTTTTTTGTCCGTGCTCAATATTTATCCATCAAGTGTCGGAAAGGGCTCATCTCTCTGAAAAAACCGCGACCATTTCAATCCTTAAGAAAAAAACAGCGTCAGCATAAGTGAAGGTATAAATGGGATTCGATGTAGGAAATGGTTTTACACATCCCATCTCCCAAAAAACACACTTCATCCTCTTCTCCCTCTGGTTTTGAGAGAGAGAGAAGAGAAAAACGTATGTATACATGACTATTTCTCTCTCTAAAAGTAAAAATCCTCTTTGTTTGTCCATCCATGCTTTTGACTAGTATCCAGAGAAAATATGTTTTTGCTCGTCTATCCTTCTTCAAATTTCTGCTTGACTTCTCTCCTCATTTTCTCATTTCTTGAGGAAAAAGGGAAAACGGAGAGGAAAAAATAAACTTTATTTCGGCATGAGTGGATGACGAGAGGAAAAGCTCATTTTTCTTATTCAGCCCACGAAAATAAATGTACAAGATGAAGAGAACTGGAGAAAAAGTAAAAGAAGCTGGAGAGGATTAGCTTGTCTTGGTTGATCCTCTATGTGTGTATGTTGTCGTGTTTGGGGAAAAATGTGTACCTTTATATTTATTATTATTATCATCTTTCTACCAATGTAACTGTCCTAAGTTGCGAAGGATAATTTTCTGAGAGAGAACATGCCTCCCATGAAATTACAAGAGTTCACTCAAGTGGACAGTGGGAAATTGGTTAAAAAAATATTTGCTCCAAGCCACAATTTCCGTTGGAAGAAGTCGAAATGAAGGATCCTTGATTTGATTAGAGTTATGAAATAGGATTGATTTTTGATTGGAGAAAAGCCATGGGCGGGCTAAGTGGGTAAAAGGGATATTTTGGGAAATATGTGTTAAGTGTAGAAGTTGATTAGCTCGTTGAGTAAGTGAATGAGAGAGGATGGGATAATCTGCATAATGATAAAGTCTATCAACCTCTTCCATATTTGGAAGTTGGTTTTCCCAAGTGAGATGTGGTTTCCCTAAAATTCCCATAAGGTACATGCTACAAGGGCTGAGCACTTGTCAAGAGCCCTTCTTGCCCATGGCGAGATGACTTATGATGGAAAATTTTGTTGAGAGGGTTTTGCCTGTTTAAAAATGAAAGTCACAACGACCATTATCATCCTCATCATCACCCTCACAGAGAGAAGATTGATCAGTGGGAAAGGTACTGTGTGGATTTATATGATCCTTGTGATGATGTCTGGTATGTCCATCAGTGCCATTTCCCATCATCATCTTCGACTCCATCCGTCTCTCCTCCTCTCACTCTGTTTCCAATTTTCTCCCTAAAGCTCAAGTGACTCGTGATGGAGGGAAGGAAGAGTGGTGGACGAGAGATGGATTTTGGTGATGATGTGATGATGATGATGATGATGATGCTATGCTCGTGTAGACTTTCCCTTTGGCTAGCTCTCTCACTCGCAGCCCATTAGTTGCACTTGATTCTCAATCGGTGATTCAGCTTCTGGAAATTGATGAGTTTTGTGTACTGGGGCAGGTAGACAAACAAGAAGGAGGGGTTTATATGTATGTCCTTCTCTCTGATTGTAATTGGGTTGATTGGAGGAGAGAATGAGAGGATGAGGAGTTGGACGGATTTTCCATATATGTAAATTTACCAAACTCTTTTCGCTCTCCTCTTGTTTACCAAATTCTCGCTCAGGTGGGTTCCCTTGAGGGAAAAAGAAAATTTCCAGGGAGATGAAGGATGATGTAGAAAATGCGGGTTTTGTTGACTTGTATTCTACCAGCAGAACTAAATCCTCCAACGTACAATCTCTCGTTTTCTTGTTGTAAATTTAAATACTGACCGATATAATTAATAGGTTTGGGGTTTTAGCTGGAGAAATTTTTTCATGGAAAAACCTCCGGAAACATTAATCAAATTTTAAGTTGCCCTCTCAGCAGCGAAAGCATCTGGGAGAAAGGAAATACATACTTGTAATCCATATTTTTACCCGTTTTTCTTCTTCTTTTCCTCTTTCAGTGACATCGTCACCGTTGCGGTTCATCGTCCATGAGTCTGTGAAGCCTGAATAGCTCTCGGCTCACTGCTTCCACCGCCACTGCCATTCTTGGGCGATGATTATGTCAAGTGTGTAAAATAGTGTAAATGGATGAAAAGTTTTCCATGCATGGGGAAAAGTTGAGTGAGCTTGTGAGTGAGTGAGTGTGTGTGTGTGTGTGTGTGTTTGCAAGTGAAGCCAAAGGAATCGAAGCGGAGAGTAAGTGAAGTCAACTTGAAGACTGAGTGAGTACGTGTTTGTATATAGGATGCCTGGAAAGAGACACAGAGAGTGAGAGAGGTTGGTTGTACATGAAATATTTTGGAAAATGAGCTCTTCCCCTGCAACTAGAGATTCATTGCAGTCGACCGTGAGAGGAGGAGGGAGAAGAGGAGAAGCCACATCAAATAATTGGTAAAAGTTGTTGATTGCATGCGAGCTCATGCATACAACAAACTAGCACATACTTGAAAAACTTTGCGCAAAAACCGACAACCTTTCCATTGAAACTTGAGGAGGAATGAGGTATAAAACTATTTTTCCATTTCTCTCTTTATTCCCTTCAACTATATGTTTGAGGGAAGGAGGTGAAAGCTAACCAAAGTCAAAGTTTGTTCAAGCACACATGATCCTTTGTCATGGGCTGAGGGTACACACCTTTCCTTACAAATTTTTGGACATACGGACAAATATATATATTATAAATGATAAGAGATATCGGGATCGTGATAAGTACAAGGTTATCTTCTGGAACAGAGGTGCTTACTGTTGCAGTTTCCTGATTTTTTGAAAGACGTGACTCCTCGTGTGAAGTAAATTTGTCCGATTGGAACTCCATGCGATTATTTCTGAATAAAAAAAAACTTTAGAAATGTATGCTCCATTTTATTCCCTCTTTTCTCCAAAAAAGTTTACTGATTGGTTGGATTAAGCTAACGACAAGGAAATTTCAATAATAAGGGGAATTATGGAAATGGGGATTTTTTCCCCTTTAAAGAAAAAAATTCTTCCATCAACTTCATCCATCCGTAGGATACAGCACAATACAAAAGGGAAAGTTATATCAAAATTTGATAGCATACATCTCCTTTTTCGAATTGTGAACATGATCAAGGTGCACAATCCATAGAATTATATATATTTTTTGGTATTCTTTGACGACTCTTCTATATCTCCTTCTTTCTTCCGACCTCTGATCATCACACATGGAAATGTGCATTCGCTCCATTGATATTTCGTCTTTCAGAGAAAGAATTTTTATCCCCGTGGCATAACATGATGATGCTTTCTCTTGTCTTTTTCCTTTGAATGATGCTTATTACTCGTAACGAACCATAGGGATATGGGATACGGCTGGTTAATGGAGACCCACCTTCTACGTGCTATTTCTTCTATAAAAAATTCTACAAGACTTTCTTCTCTTCTCACTTGATCCAGTTGTTTCCTCGAGGAGAAAAAAAACTCACTTTTTTTGCTAATATCGTCTCCCCGTGTCAAAAAAATCCTTCAGTAATAATCCCTCTGCTTGGGTTGTCTGTCTTGTGACAATTGGCGTAATGATGAGAAGACACAGGGAAATGATGGGATGCCAGCACATCCCTGACATGACGTTCATGATGCATGCATATGGCACAAAGTTGCTCAGAGTTTTACTTGAGAAAGTCATGAATCTGGTGGTAGTGTGGTGTTGCCCTCTTGAAATAAATAGGGAGGTGAGAAGGATGCCACCTCATTGTGAAATATATGAATATATTCATACGTATATTTTTTCCTTCAAATTCCTTTTCCCAGCCTCATTATTCTCTAGAGTTGCATTATTGGCTGAAGTCGGGAATCGTGAACATGTCACAGTGTCTGAGAGAGTGTGTGAGGATGAATGACTGTGGAAAGTGGAAAAGGCCGATGGCATATGTATGGGGAGACAATGAAGCTGGTTTATAGAATGAAGCTCGTTTTATGAAATTTTCCTCAAGTCAAGTGAAAAACGGGAGAGGAGTAAAAGGCTATAATGCTTTGGTACGTGAGTATGTGTTACTTTTTTGTGTGAGAAAAGAAGAATTTCCGAGCAAACACACATAGTTCACAGAAGCTTGTCAGTTTACTCTCACTTGTCATTTTTTCCTTCTGTAGATTCCTCCTCCTTTTCTGTGAAAGGTTGTTGCCAAGGGAGACACAGTGTGGTTGTATGTGTGTGGTCCGAATTTGGGTGGTAGAGTGAAAATCTCCCTTTAAGCTTTTCTTCTCCGATCAAGCTGATATGATTTTTGGGAAATGAGCAGAGGTTGGAGAGTTTGCATGAATGGTTGACTTCCCCCAAGTACACAACCCGGCGGGAGAAAAAGTATGTGTGGGATATTAGGTGCAAAATGAAATGTACAAATGGAAAAGAAGGCAGTGAGGTGGGGAAAAGTCAAAGGGAGGAGGAGGATGATAAGAGAAAAAGAAGAAGAAAAAAACACTCTCTGGTTTCATCTCTCATGTGAGGGAATATTGTTCGGATTTTAGTAAAATGTTGGCATTGTTCACAAACCATATGTATGGATAATATTCTACACATATTCAGTGAGTTAAAAGGAATTTTTTGGCTTCCATTTGAATATTATCCATGTGTGTTGCATGTATGTGGATTTTCTCTCCTTCCATATTTTCATTTCCCGTCAGTCATCCTCCTTCCCGAGCTGAAAGCCATGTTTGGTGAGAGAGAATGAGGAAAATGACAATTGAGTAGTGGAATGTCACTTTTCTTCATCAGTTGTCACCAATATGCTAAATACCTTTTTTGGTGGCGGGAAAGGAGAAAATATATATTTGAGATTTTCTCCATTTCACTTTTCCACCATTCTCTCCTTCCTGTGTAATGTGTACTCAGATCACTTTTCCCTTGTGTGTCATGCAAATTTTATGAAATTTCCGTACCCCCACAGTTCGCCATCATCACCGTGACTGATGTCTCTCTCAGAGTTACAGGAATAGTACAGACACACATGTGTGTGTACAATTTCCAGGGTTTGAACGAAATCTCTCGTTTTTTCCATAAATGTTTTCATCCCTCTTTCATACCATGCTAGAATGTATCATTGTTGTGCTCATGGAGGTGGAAAAGAGTGGGAAGAAATGTATATTTCAGAGGTTTCGAGGTTTCCGGTCGTGCTAACCTCTGTCACATGTCACTTTCTGTCACACATGGAGACTCACTCTCTGTTGTAAAAATACATATCCTCTGTCTCTTTCTACAAACATTCACCTCCCCATGTGCATTTGAATATATTCAAAAGGGGGAGGAAGGGGGAATAAGTAAAGCAGAAATTATATGATGGGTAGTTACTTTTCATGTGTGGTACGTGTCGTGGAGCTCAATCAAAAATATGACTTTTCCTTCCACCACCACCACCAACCACCACCACATTTCATACAAGTCCACTTGTCTCTGTACTTACCCCCCTCCCCACCTTTCCCCTAAGTTGGTTGCTAAGTTTGGTTACACCGGTTTACTGGAGGAGGGGGAGGGGTAATTTTTTCAGGGTGTTTTATCATCACCTCTTTTCTCTTTTGTACGTTTTACTTTCACAGAGAAATTATGCAATCCTGTTATTACTCCTGTGTATGTGGGCCTTGCGGTTGCTTCATGCTTGAAAGGAGAATATTTTGAGAGGAACATTTTCCTCCAGTTCTCTTGCAGAGGAACACATGTGTGATTGTGTGTGCTGTCATATGTATGCTGGGATATTTCCGTCTGTATTATTATCATGATTATGATTATTATCATTATTAATTTTGACTCTGTCACTTCACCGAGAGTGAGGTGGATGGAAATGGTGGCGAGGTGGTGGGTACATGACTGCTTTTCCATTTCTCCACCTGGTTTACTCTTTGGAATTGTGAAGAGAGAACAAAAAATATAATAAAAATACTTGGCAGCCAGGCTTTTAGCACTTCACCTTTTACAACAAATTTTCCACTAGGTGCACGCCACGCTCTGGAAAGGAGAGATTACGGTAGAAGAAAAAAATTCACGTAGATTATTATTATTATTGAATGTCGCTGTGTCACAGAGGGAAGGATTCATTTAGAGCTTTTGACTTTTGAGAGAAAACCAGAAAAACCACCAAACACAACTCATCTACGCTCCACTCCACCTTTCAAACTCAATATCCTTGTCTCCCACTTTTTGCGGCTTTTTCCACCCAGAAAAGGGCGTGTACATGAGGGAAAAGGTGGAAAGTGAATTGAGTAGAGAAATAGATTGAATGTATATTTGCTTGAATTTTTTTCCCAGTCCTCGGGAGGAATTGACGTCATGATGAATTTCAAAATGGGGATGTTGAATGTCCAACACTTTTGAAAATAAAGGATTATTTTGGGAAGAAGCCGTTGTAGTAACGTTTTTTGTTTGTCTTCGCTCTCATTTCCAGGCTTTGAGTTTCACAACCAGGTAGAGAAGGAGAGAGAGACCACAATAACGAAAAACCAAGTGGAGTTGTTAGCATGTGGTCTTTCCAACAACATGAAAAGAGATTTTCAGCAGTAGAAAAGTAGCACATGAAAAAGTTTTTTGCTCGTGTGAATGTGTGTGTGTGTATGCACTACATAACATCAGTGAAACTGACGGTTCGTTTTTGACGTTTTCTCTCTCACAATATTGGAGAGAGAAAGGATTCTCTTTCGGGTTTCTTTTTGATAATGATACTCACTCTGGTGACATGATATGCAAAGGGAGTGATGAAGGAGTCCACCATCCGCAAAATTATCCCTTTGACATGAGACAAATCAGAGTCTCGCTGTGAGAATCCACACAGGGAAAAATGCTCCCTTGTCAGCTTCCCTGGAAAAGGTAGGCGTCAGAGTACAATGGAGAAAGCGGGAGGAAACAAAAGTCATTGGTTTCGAATCATATACAAAAGCATACACTCATACACAATATTACCTCTAATATTCTCTTCGTGATCAGCTCTGTTAAATTACCAGTGTTTTCATAAACGCGTGGAAAACTGCATGCAAAACGAGAACACCTTTTAGAAACAAAAGCTTCTCTCCAACAACAGAGCTGAATGAGGTGGAGAGAAAATCATGCTTTTAAAAACGGGGAATGTGGCTTTCCCCATTTTCACAGGGAATACACAAAACAACCTTGTTTTCAAAAGGGGGAGAAAATTGTTAGAAAAAATCCAGCTTTTAAATTCTCTCCATATTTGATCAATTTAAAGAATTTATTTTTCTACTTTGAGAATTGTCAAATATGTGAATATGACTGTGGACAGCCATCTAGGGAGAGATTTCACAACTTAAAAATATCCTACTTGCCAAGACCCCTCCAATAAAGCTTGAAAAGTGAAGTCAGGGTGAAAAAAGTCACCCTTCAGCAACATTTTTTCTCCCATTCCTCACCCTCCCTATCTCCTCTTGTATTCAAACATTTTACTATTCATTTCAATCTTCAACATTGTTTTTCCTCGAGAAATTTCCTTGATTTCCTTGCAAAAAAATGTAAAAATAGGGAATTCTCAATTTCTTACTTTTCGTTAGTTATCCCACATCCTCCTCAAAAAGGATGGAGTGTTCAGCCTTGAGAAAAAGTAGAGGCAAAGCACGTCCTTGAACTTGCGTCTTGTTCCTTCCTTCCACATTCCTTTTTCTTGCTATTCAAATCATATTAATTATGCAGGAGCCTACTGCCTCACATCCAGCCGGAAAAGGGACGAGTGCAAAGTTGCGTCTTGTCAGTTGCACTACTCTACTTTCCTTCTAGCATGTATATCCTCCAACAAATAATATACAATGTTATATACATGTTTTACGCATCCTCTACAAAGCCCCACACAAGCTTGTCTTTGTGTGTGAGAGTGTGCAGCTCTGAGGAAAAACCGAGAGACGTTTTCTTCCCAGAGACTCTCATTTCCATCTTTTCCACTAATAATAAACACACGCCTGGATTGAGACAGGACTTTTCCACCTCTCTATGAAGAAAGGGAAAAACAACGAGTTTCCCGGTTCCTTGTTTCCCTTCATAATTATAGCCCTCAGTTTGAGAAGAAGAAAGGTACACACACCGAGAAGGAGGCTTTCTCCGGGATTCACAAATCCTTAAAAAATTGCACTGGTTGAGTTTCTCAAGAAAATTTTGAACTTTCCATTCTTTATGCATCAAGGGCTTCCCCCATTTCGTCTGGAGGAAGTTGCAATATTATTACGTTATTAGGAAAAGGGAGTCCATGGAAGAGTCTAGGATTGCGTGAGAATATACATATTTTACTCCATCCACTTTAGGCTGGAAAACATGGAAAGTTGGAGTTTTCTTGGGAAAAGTATGCGAAAAGATGTACGCTTTAAGTCTTGAAGCAGACTTTTTTTATGTAGCTGGGAGATTCATTCAAGCTCATTTGCATATACTACCACTTTCCCAAAACGTGCACGAGCTCTTTTTCTCTACTAAACTCATTTTAACTGGGGAGTGACTAGAGCAAAGAAAAGTGAGAAGGTTTTCTCTCACATGAAAACTTACATCTTCCATATATATATATATATTGTGTGTGTGTGTGTGTGTGTGTGTTCGCACTACTTTTCTTTTCATTTTCATCCTCTCTCCCTCTCGCTTGCAGATATTTAGTATGCAATTCTTCTCAACTGCAGAGGAAAGTTGTAATGGCATTTGTTGTCCTTTTCTAGTTCAAGGCCTTTTCTCTTTTGTTTCTTTGAATTTACTCACGCAGTTACGCATCTCGTCCATTCATCCTTTGTCGGCTTGCAAGGTTATACATAACGGGTCATCGGGATGAGAGAGGGAGAAAGAGAATTCTCTGTTTTTTTATATTGAGCAATGAGACAGATGAATAATATAAAAAAAGGGTTGCTGGATTAAGCAAAATTGCGTAACTCACCCTTGTCCACAGGGTGCACCCTCTATGCTCCCTCGAGCAAGTTAAATGAAGCCCTTCAAGGGTCCCTTTTCAATATCCCATCTGGACCTTCCCTCAATCCGGCAACACTGTACAGTTTAAGGGATGAGAAAGGTGTATCTTTTTTATTTGAAGAGGATAAAAAAACACTCCTTATGAAAAAAGTCCACTTTGGCGATTCCCAACTGGCAAAACAATATAATTTTTTTTCTATAGGAAAAACTGCATTGCAGACACATGAACAAAACATTCCTTGTCGTCTCGCAGTTGTCCCATCCACCTTTCCCAAATTGCACTGAGAATTGGCCAGTGTAGTAAAAAGAGTAATTTTCCCCGGGAAGCATTATTACTCTCTAGAGAGTCACATCTATAGACTGATGAATAGCATTCGGGTTGCTTGCACTTCACCCCAGAATTGCATTTGAGAAAAAATACATGCATAAAAAAAGAGGAATAAAAACCACGACTCAAGTTAAAACTCACAATCGGCATTAATGTTTTTACTGAAATGGTATACCATTTTATGTTCATATCCAATATAGTATTATTTTTTTCATTTCGTCCACGTCTCTCTGTTCTCTCTCCCGTCAAGTAGGGGAAAGACCATTAAGCAAAATTTTCTAGACGTTTGTATCGGGGCTACCGCCTTTATTATATTTTCCCTCTCCTCGGAGAGATGATTACATTTTTTTTTCAACAAGGAGAAAGCCTCTCAGTCAAACATCAAGGATCACATTACAAACCCTGATGATGTAAGAAATGGGCCAGTGCACACACGGAAAAAAATTCTTTCCTTGTATTCACTACTACAGAGAGAGAAAAAAGTGAGCGAGGAAAAAAAATCCATTTAGTTTATTTATTCTAGTCTTTTGATCCTCATGGCGAGATATGGGGACAAGGATGAAGTGAGAGGGGACACGTAAAAAGGAAAAAAAAGTTTTCCATTAGTCCAGACACACACAAGACGGAGGGAAAAAATGATGAGAGAAGTCGGCGGAGTGCAAGGAGGAGGAAAGAAAGAGGGAGGGTTGATGATGCACTTTTTTTTGAAATAAAAATATATTGAACAAAAAAAGCCCTCCATGTTTTTTCATTATTGCAACCTAAAGCAGAGAATTTTTGAAAAGTGAAGAATCCAGAAAAATAATTATAATGAGAGAACCACATGAATTTTTTTGAAAAGTTTTCTTCTTCAGCTTTGCTAGTGGTCTTCCCTGTTGTGCTAAAGAGAGAGGAATTCAATCCTCAAAAGGACGAATAGGGGTCGGTCGCGTCTCTCTTGTGATTTGTGTGCATGTGACAATAATCCCAAGTAGGAGTCCATGTTGCTCCGCTTTGACAATTCCGTATACATTACCCCACGTGGAAAAAAATCAAGGGGAGAAAGAGGAGGAAACATTTTTTCCCGTGAAAAAGGAAGAATAAGGATGGATTCATTTTTCACAAAAATTGTATAAAAGCCGAGTGCAGGGGTTCTACCCTTACATATATATTTGTTATATACACGAGAATAGTTGTGTTTAAAAATTTCAGTTTTTTTCTCGGCCCTTGTAGCCTAATTGGAAAATAATGGAGAGCTAGTAGCTATGGTGATGCCTTTGAACCTTTTTTCAATAGAAAATTCTGTTTCAATATAAAAGGGAATAAGCTGTGGGGAGCTTCGATTCTTTTTGTCGAGGGATGCAGTGGAATCCATATAAAGTTTATGCGACATATTTGTGTGGAGCCAGATGACAAATGAGATCAATTTTTCCTCTGCATCTGCTGGACACAAAATATAATTCCGTGAAAAGGGAATCTCCAGGATAAAAATAGTCTTATTAAAAGGCTGCCAATATGACTCAGCGTGGAGAATAGAGGAATGAGATGAAAAAGAGGGGACAAAAATTCAATATTTTTATTTCCTTTTTAAATTCGCCCTTTCAAGCAAAACACCCTTTTTAGATGGAGTAAAATCCCAATTTAAATATTCGGAAGTTTAAACACTTTTTTTCGAGGGTCGCCTCTATGCAAAGCAGGTTTGTGTCCTTGCCTTGTCATCAAATGTAAATCCACTTCATTTCCATTTTTTTCTCCTCTCTCTCTCTCGTGTCCGCTCCATTTGAGGGAAAATATTTTTTTGTGTGTGATGTCGTGTCCTAGTCCAGCTGAAAAAGGAGACTAAATTATAATGGTCGTTTCTCTCCTATCGTGTGGTGACGTGATGAGTCATTTTATGAAAAAAAAAAGAATGAGAGCAAAGCTAGCTTCTCATTTTCATTTTTTCCTCTCCCTTGAGCGACAAAAAGGAAATTAAAGTTGTCCCCGGCTGATGAAAATGGATCGGTTTTGAGTTCTCTAAGGAAAGGAGTGGATAGCTATGAAAGAATGTAATTTTTCCAACAGGAAAAACATCATTGAAAAAGAAGAAGAAATTGTGGAAAATATATTTTGCAGTTTTTAGCTTCCCCTAGAGTCAAAATGACCGATGGGGGAGAGTAAAAATAGCATAGCATTTGTTTGTGCTTTTTTCTAGAATCATTTGCCAGAATTCTTTCTCAGAATTTAAGTGGAAAAATAATTAAATGAGTGGGTAAAATTAGATTTCATGGATAAACGAAAAAAGACTCAAGAAAACATGCATAATTTGTTTTCTGTAAATTTGCTCTGATTTCCTCTCTGTTCAAATGAAAATAATCTCGATTATTTATTTAATTTTCTCTGGATTATCATTTGAATAAAAATTGGATCCAAACTTCACCATGAGTATAAACACAAGAATGGTTTTCCACATGGAATTATTTTTCATCCAAGCCTCCTCATTTTTTCTTATTTCTCAGAAGCACTCTTGAGATTATCAGTTTTTATTGGATGAAGAAGCAAAAAGTTGCAATTGTCTTTTCAAAATATTCCAGTAGAGAAAATGGGAATCAACCTAGAAAAAAATTGATAGCATTTTCTTTTCACGTCATTTCCCAAACGTATAAAAAATAAGAATAAATATGAGAAGCCTATCTTGTTGATAGCTTTTCTCCACATATCCATTTATTCTTGTGACTTTCTCTCTTTAACCTTTTCCTCTCCCACTTTTTTTTGTGGTGGGAGGCATTATGAAAATAAAAATATTATGGACATTCTCGTTCTGTTTTTGAAAACCTCACAACTTTCCCTGAATACATGCTCAAAGTCGAAAACCCATAAAACCGATGAGGACAAAGGGCGAAAGAGACTCTTACATTCAGGGATATAAATACGTAAACAATTTTTTTTCTTCTTTAGATATCTCCAGAAAATTCTTTATTATTCACATCCCCAGCTGGAAAAAAACTAATCCAGTGAAGAGAAAAAAGACATTCCCCTTTTGCCATAGTCACCTTTGAAGAAAATACTCGAAAAAACATCCATTTATGATATTCCCATGTAGAAAAATGCAATGTGAGAATTATTGGATGGGAAATGGAACGTTAAGAAAAATACGAGTCAATATGTAGTATTGAAGATGGAGACAATTTTTTTCAAGACCCTCTTTGCATATTATTGAGAAAGAAAAAAACCACAAGTGGAAAATGCTTTTCTTCTCCTTTGTAGATGAACGTGGAAGTGTATATGCGTTTTTTTTATACTGGACTGCTTTTTTTGAAGATGGGATGGATGATGATGAGAAAAGGAGATAGGGCAATTTTCCCCGTGTGTTATGTGAGAGTTTTCACTTGAAAAAGAGAAAACACTATAAGAAGCAGTTGAAGATGTATATATTTTTTGAATGTAGTAAAAGCTAAGGATCTTTGGAAATTGGAAGAGGTTGCTGTGTTATGTTATGACTTTTGTAGAGAAGTATTTCATTTTTTTGGCAAAAAGCTAAAAAAAATATAGTAATAATGGAAGGATACTGTTAAAGCGAGAAGTTTATAAGGTGGTTTTACAAGTGGGTGCTTCACAAGATATGGAAATGAAGGGAGATAGGAGGAATGTGAATATTTTAAGGAAAAGTGTGAAAAGGTTTTTTTTCTTCGCTATTGAGTATTTTTTTCCTTCCAAGAGCCCCAAAATCCTAAAGATGCGTGGGGTGGGATAGTGGTAAAAATTGATGTGGACAGGAATTGGTAAAGGAATGCTTTCATTTTTAAAGATTAAAATATATTTTTGAGTTGGTTTTTTGATAAATACTTGAAGACATTTGAGTGTAAAGGGAAAAACAAAAGTTGGATGCATTGATATTTTGGTTATGAAGAGAATTTTTTTCCCCAAACTTTTTGGATTTTGCAAAGAAAGATGTGAATGTAGAATGTTGGTAGAGAAGGGATGGTGTCGAGAATGCTTTCTATGTAGTTTACATTTTCCATGAAAAAAAAATGGGACAAGGAAAAACATAAAAACTCTGGTGAGAATTTTCTCCCTTGTTTTTCATACTTTGGCGCAATATGTGACTTTGTGTGTGATCTGATGGTGTGTGTGTGTGTGTTGTCGCGGCAATAAAAAAAGTCAGCTCGTTTCCTTTCCTGTCGTAAATCAAATATTGCAAAAAGGCATTCACAATTTACTCCTTTCTTCCAAGTCTCCTTGTGTCCAATTTCTTTGGAAGAGTTTTTTACGACTTTTTTTTCGAAAAGAAACCGGTTTAAAGTTGTAATTGGAATACAGAAATTCTAGCATACGTCGTTGCTGTCATTTTTCATTCAGATCTATTTTTGTGACAATCTGGCTACCCTATGCAGAGGTCTTCAAAATGCAAACCTTCTAAATATTCAGGTGGACACAATATATTTCCATTTCCAAATGTTGAAATCAAAAAGAGAAAGCAAACACGAGTATTGTTATTACCATCCCAAATTCATTCTTGTATTTCACTCTAGCTAATAACAATTCTCTCGTAGAATTAAATTTTACGAGAGAATCGCTCCAATCCCAAAATTGGCAGTAAAAGTCAAGCCTCCTCCAATTATTGAAATCAAATTTCTCCCCACCTCCACCAAATTTCCTTTTCCAAGCATTCCCATTCACCGCACTCTCTATTCTGGATATTGCTCCAAAAAAAGTAAGAATTATGACCATGCGTTCACCCCCAAGTTGACTTTTCCACATGAAAAAATCGTAAAGCCTAAACGTGCCATTTCCCATGAAACCAACATAACCAAGCTAATCGTACTCTGACAGGTCAAGAGGTTAATTTGGTAGGATAAATATTCTCCCATAAAATTCAATACAATGACACCACCCTCCCCACAGGAAACAATTATCCTTCAGTTTTAGTATCGCATTCACCTGTAAATTCAAAACCACTTGAGTGTTCCTTCCACATGTGGAAATCAAGGATTTTACTCAGAATTCCCTACAGAGAATGTGAGCATGACGTGTGTATATAAAAAATAAACAATTCTTCTCCCGAAAACCCTCTCGAAAAGTAAGGTGGAAAGTGAAGAGGACTAATTGTTACCGTCTACGCATATCCCCATTGTTTGCTCAATTTTCTCCTTCCTCTTCCTTGTTTCTAGAGAAAATTGCCTACTACCTGCCATCAGCTAAGAATAGGAAACACCCATATAAGAGTCTTTATTTTTTTCTCCTCAACAATTACATTACCCCTTCTCCTCCACTCTCATTTTCCGGAGGGAATATTTTCTCCAAAAAATATACACACAGAACTCATGCACACCCATCACCCCACTAGTGACTCAAGTAAAAGCCCATTATTATCTTTCAATGGAGACGCCATAATTGAGGTGATATAGAGCACATATCACACATGACACTCCAAAAACAATACAATCACCAGAAAGGAATAAAAGCCCGTTTTCCTCCTAGTCCCCATTTGTGTTTTGTAAAGCGGAAAGAGATTTTTGAGGGAGGAGGAGAGAGAAGCCATTTCTTCTCTATTTATTTATTGTATAGTTGGCTACACACACACACACACACACACACACATGAATGCAAGTAATTGCCTGTAATTTCATTTCGGCCAGTGCTAGCATTCTGAGACAAGTGAAGTATTAAAAAGAGAAACAAGCTTCCACCTCACGTCGTCTTGAATGGAAAACCAAGAATCCTTCACTGTGAGTTTTCCTGCATGGCTTCATCCCAATAACTGATAAGGCTCACGGGCGGGTTAAAATATATACACAGCATGTGTGTATCTGTGTGTACTTTATTATATTCCTCCAGAGCTCTAGTCCTGATTAGGATTATATATTTTGGAGGAAAATATTCTCATATGTGGAGGGGGTGAAGCCACAAGCCATTATTAGTGAAAAGGGTCCCAGCTTCGGGAGGAAAACGTCATCCATTTCCCAACCAACTTTCCCATTGGCAGTCATTACCGTTATTATTATTGTCGTGGAAAGTGGTTCTTTTAGGCGAGGGCAAGAGTGAAACAATGTTTTTCTTCTCATCATCCTCTCTTTTCTCCTCCTTGAGAGGAGGGAGGGAAAAGTGGCAAGTGGAAAATCTCCCCTGGTGTAATCACACATGTCGTGTGTGTTTCTGTGTACACTTGCTCAAGTTTAGGAAATCATTGTTTTTCTCTGGAAAGCTCTCTCCTTATTAAGTTGTATGAATAGGAAAATCCTCATGTGAGAGAGAGAGGAATACTTGAATACACACATCCTTATTTTTTGGCTCCTTCTCCCGTTTCACTTGAAAGGATTGTAATTAGTTTAGGGAGGAGGGAGAGAGAGAGAGCTGCAATGAGGATTTCATGTATGAAGTACAGAGACTACAACTACTCAAGTTTTTTTGTTTTTATTTAGTCAATGTGTATAAATCCAGAGAGGTTGGAAAATGTTTGAGAGTTTGAGAGAGAGAGAGAGAGAGAGAGAGCTGGAGTGGAAAACTACTTTTCCCTTTTGTCCTCTTCTTCTTCTCCTTTTCCTCTCCTGTCCAAGGAAGGATATTTATGGAGCCTATTATCCTGAAAATCACGGTTATTATTACTCCACCCTTGTTACATGTGTGTGTGTGTATGTGATTTTGTAGAAGAGTGTGCTTGTGTGCTTGAAAACAAGAGGATAAACATGTGCCAGTGGAGGAACGTCTTTTTCCACGAATTCATGTCACATCCCTACACAATCACTAGGGATCAAGGTAGAACATAACATTCCTTGTTTATATCTGAATTGTGAGTGTGTTTCTGCTGAGGTGGAAATGGATCGGAGTGATTGTATAACGTATATATGAAATGAATTATTCACTTTCAGAGTGAATGTTGGAATGTTTGTGACTAAGTAGGATGAAAGCTTGTTTGTTTTTCAAGGTATGGCTGGTCGAGAGGGCATAACTACTTGTGTAGAGTTGTACTAACTTGAGTATTATAAGTATAAAAAATGATTGAGATATTTGCATATTATGGAATATTTTTTCACAGAAAATGGTTCGGAAATGGGAAAAAACTGTGATTTGAAAGGAGTTTCCTCTTTGTAGCTCTCACCAGGGGAAATATCACATTTTGTTGCCTACAGCGGGATTGAGATGAGGACAAAAGGAGAATGTAATTATGTTGGATGAAGGGAAATTTTCATATATGGATTCTGAAGCCAAAGCACAGCCGGAGAGTATCCGTCCAACCATCCGTCTAGTCATCACAGGATGAAAATGTCCATTAACTTGATATCCTATTTGGATTGGCGAGGGAGTTGAGTGGAATAAAATGTCCTTTTCGGAAAAGGGATATTGTCTCATAATCAAATACAAGACTGTGTCCATGTTTTCCCAACTTCATTCTCCTTGTAATAATTGTATATTACAAAATTGAAAGGGAGATGCTCAAGGAGTTTTTTTGGTCGCTAAAACAACTGTTTAATATTAACTTGGGCAAATATACAAAAGGCAATTTTCGCTTTGAGACGACGATATCCTGTCAAATACTTTTTTTTCTAAAAAAAAACTAAAATGTCTAAACCTACAAGAATGTCATTATGACAGATAGTTTCCCTAGAAATAGGAGATGGACCAATGCAATGACAAGAGACTGGGACATTTTCCTCTCTCCCTAGTTTGCCCACATGTTTCCATGAAATATATATTTCCCTAGAAAAGTACACCAGAGAGGATGAAGAGAGGGGAGAGAGGAATTGTAAAAGTAAACTGTAAACTTTCCTATTAAAAGAGTATAGTCACTTCGGGACGCTTCTACGAATTAAAGGAAGGGGACGAGAAGGAGAAAAAAAACTGAAAGGATTCTTTGGATGGATGGAAGAGCAGGGAAAAACGAAACCAGACTAGGGAGGACATGACTGGTCACACTTGGCGACACTGCTCCAATCCCTCTTTTACTAAAAAAGGGGAAGAGAAAAATCCATGAATGTGAGAATACAATTCCGTTGCTGTGTATATGTCAAAGAGAGGGAAAAAAACTTTTCTACGCACTATCGTACACAAAAATATGGGGAGAAGAAGGACTTTTATAAATTTTAATATTATTATTCGTGATCCCTCGTAAAAGGTTCTCAAAATGGGGATTCATTTAGCTGGATTTTGTTTGTACATAGAGATCTGTCTGGCTGCACCATTCTTTCTAGAAATATTTTCCGAAGGGACATTGGCTACATATTTTATAGTCTTTAGAATAAAAGCCTATTGCAGTTTTTTTCTCCATAAAGCTTCCAAAGTTTTCGCTATCTCCTCTATTGGGGGAGACAATGGTAGAGAAATCTCGAGATGAAGGTATTTCCCCAATATCGCTAATAACTTGCATATGTGTGCATCCAACACACACACACGCATCCGCTCCATTTTATCTTATTTATGCACATTAGCTCTCACCCAGGGTTGTAGAGAGTTGTAATGTGTGCATTGTGCATGTGATGGGATGCTAGGAATGGAGGAAATGGGAGAATCTGGTTGCACACTGAGAACACTGCACTCACTCCACATTACAGAGACAATGATATCCTCAAAACATTTTGTGTATGTGTCTCCGTCATTCAATAATAAAATGATGAAATATGACATATCTCTGTAGAAATATTGAGAATAATATATACACGCATTTGAGCATTCCCTCCATAGAATTTGGGTGGAGGGATTTTACGAGGAAATCATTACTCCATTGATGGGAAGCTAAAGGCAAGGGAGAACCTTGACTCATGTCATTTTCCTCCTCAAAGAAAAGAGAAATGAAAATCCATTACAGGCTGTGCTTTCTCATCCCTAAAAAAATAGAAAATGGGGGAGGGAAAGGATGAAAAATACAAAATACGACACCAACACAGAAAAAGAGAGAGAGAGAGAGATTCAAGCAAGTTTTTATTTTCAGAGCAAGTAAGTTTGTTCAATGAAAAATGTCCCTCGGACTTTTCTCCTTGAGCTCCCTCCCCTATTTTTTCTCTCAGTAAATCTCTCTCCTCTCTTGGAAGAGATGAGAGTGTAATTGAAGTGTGAGTGTGGGCAAGGCACCGGCTGCTTTTGAGAATTTAGGAAAAGAAGGAAGCCATTTTTATTTTCTCAATCCATGTGTCCACATGTGTTGAAGTGTTCATGAAAGGACTACAAGTTTTAAACAGATCAAAATTGAGTACATGCGTTTTATATGATGAAATCCTCTATTTTACCAAATTTCAAAGACTACGTGATCATGATATCGACGTTTAAAAACAAACTGATGAGAAATTAGGAAAATAATTCTTAAATGTATGTAAATCATAGAGAAGGGTCATGCACTTGTTTCAATATTTCCCAAAATCAATCTCACCTTGAAACAGGTTTATTGCGAAATATCGTATACAGCACTAGCGAGAAAAACATGTTTACACGCCTGCCACCCCTTTTTGAACTTTCCATACCTGTTCCCATTTCTTTAATGAAATGCAAAATTATGCAAGATTTTCACACTATGTTTGCTGTTGATTACCTTCATATTAACATTCAATTTATCACTACTCAACCCTCCACCCAGAGTCATAGGCAGCCACTCGAGAGAAAGAATCCGGTTTTTCCTTTTATACCATGATTTTTTTTATTTTCTATAATCTACAAATTCAATTACAATGTCATATGCAAATAACATTGACAAGATACTCCAAACCGTTCAAACCTACAAAAAATTAACCAACAGCTTACCCATCCTTTTTACCCATAGAAAGTTTTTTATATATAAATCTTTTCACACATCACAACTAATAAAGGTGAAGGGCTGTTCCATTAATAAAAAATGCTCCACTTGATAAACCTTTTTAGATTTTTATCACCTTTCTCATCTCACACTCATGATCTCGAGAAGCGGTCAAAAGAAGGGGTAAAAAAAAGTTTTCTCTCTAATCAATAATGCTCTTTGACATTCCCTCCCAATCTAATTATTACCAGCCTCCCTTGCCCGCTTGTATGACAACAAGAAAAAAAAGAGAGAAAAAAGCGTAGCCTCTTTCTCTCCATCATTTCTCCTTCCCTCTCATCAGTCAACAATCGAAGCCCATCAGGAACTCCTCTCATGTGTAAGCTGAAGCATATACGAGAGCAAAGCAAAGAGGGACTTTTTTTGCATCAAATGGATTTTCTCAAAAGAAGGATAAAGCCTCACCGTTTTCGGTTCGATGACTACTTTTTTTTTCTCTTTCGTCTTTCTCCCTCTACTTTCCATATCACCACTTTTAATGAGATTCTATACGTAAAGAAGACGAAGAAGCTGGAAAAAAGGAAGAAAAAATATATATCCGTATTTTTTTTCTTTAACGGGGAACTTTAACCAATTCCCTGACTCCCAAAGAAAAAAAAGATCCAACACATACACACACGTCTATAAAATGCGTATAGTCGTTTCTCTTGCCCATACACATATATTTCTCCCCTTGATGATTCTCTCCTTCGTCAATGCTATTTCTCATGATGATGATGACGATCACGATGATCAAGGAGGGGAGAAAGGAAAGAAAAAAAATGAAAAATCTACACACACACTGGTCTCCTCGCCCACCACGCTTTACGGACATGAGGACTTGAGAAAATGAAGAAAAAAATGGAAGGGAGAGAAAAGAGACTGGATAGTGGAGAGAGCAGGCGGGATTGGGAGAAGAAGAAAAAAAGGAGAAAAATCGATAAGGATTGAATAGAGATGTGTTTTTTCTCTCTCCAGCAACATTCTCATCATTTCAGAGTGGGAAAAACGTCGAGAAGGAAGATGGTAAGAAAAAAGTCTCTTTTTTCATTCTTCTCCATCTTCGTCTTTTTTCTTCTCCTCTCTCTCTCTCTCTCTCTTCTTTGGGAAAAAGGATGAGCGACGGATGGGCAAGAGAGAGAGAGAGAAAGAAAGAAAAAAGGGGAAAAAGTGTGGATGTGTATTGAAGAGAAAGGCTAGGAAAATTCATGTTTAGGATGAGCTTTAAGAGGAGAGAGAGAAGAGCTTTTTTCAAGAGATAAATGGAGAGTGGCGGGAGTGGTGGTGGGAGAAGATGATGATGAGAGACATGAGACACACGGTGATGTGGTGATTCCATGCTAGACCGTGTCATCATCAGCATTATCAGTGGAATAACGAAGGACATGAATGGGACGGTTGAAGAAAAAATATATATGTTCTAGTCGTCATCATCATCAGCATCAACGACGATCACCGTTTTTCAAGAAAAAAGAAAGTTCACCTCGCTCCAGCTTCTTCCGTGATTATGAAGGAATGATGTTGAAGAAGAGGAGGGAAAAAGGGAGGGGGTTTCTAGATGGGATTTTTTACACAGAAAACTAGCCTCTGGTCGCAAGCAAGGGAGAAAAAGAAGATGATTGTTTTTTTCTTGAGTAGCTTCCAGCATCTTAAAGATGGGATCTTTTAAGAAGATCCGGAATGTGAGTTCCGGCTCAAGTAGTAATTTCACAACAAGCTAAAAGAGTTCCATATACAAGGGGAAAAATGATTAAAAAAGAATCTTCGCAAAGGATGAAAATGATGTGAAGTTAAGCCTCTTTTAAATCTGATGTATTGATTGAGAATAAGTTTTCTAAATAGAATTTCATTGTGAGGTGCTTTGCAAATGGGGAGATAACACAATGTTAAAAATGAGAGCGAGGCTATTACAACATAGATAAAATTTTATGCATGCATTTTGACTTGGCAAGTAAACTCATCATAATTTATTTTGAGATAGTATAACATATACAACTTGGCTAACAAGCGTTGCTGATGATGATATGAGGCTAAAAAATGTTTTGAAAATAGAGCTAACAATTGATTAGAGATGAAGTGAGAAGATATGATATGTTTTGAAGATTTCTGACTTGCTCTCTCGAGCTATAAACGAGCTCTCCATTATATTGTCCACTATTGTGCGAGCAGAAGCTACGGTCTCAATTTTTCGTAACAAGGAGAGCTCAAAAGAAAGCAAGAATCTTACAGAGGTAGACAACCATGGAAGAAACTTTCTTGAATGTTATCACACTCTAAAAATATCTAAAGGAGAGTAAGTTGATGATGATTAAAGATTGATCCATTATGGAGATGAAAGATATGGAAAATACTGGAAGAACATGTATGTGTGAGTTGACATCGTACATTTAATCTTGTACCCTTCTTTCCTCGTAATGATGAGGTTGAGGGAGAGAAACACGTAGTCAATCCATTCATCCACTTTTTCTCTCCCTTCGTCGTTCAATGACGGAAGGATGATTATGCAGATGATGAAGGGAGAAAAGAACCTCTCATTATGTAAATGGGGACCCTTAAAATATACTCTTGCTCAAAGTCCCTTCCGCCCTTGGAGCAAGAGTAGATCCTGACCTTAGATTAAATATCTGATTGAGATTTTTTACTTTATAAAGTGGTGTGGATGCCTACTCTAGATATGAGGACCGTTATGTTTTCCAACGAAAAAATATATGGGTTTTTGAGGGAAGATTAAAAAATAAAAGTGATACAAGCCATCCCAACACCTGCCCTTAAAGGGTTGATGTATAAAAATGTTTATCAATGGTTATGCATAAGTAGGGTTGCTAATAATAATGAGGAAAGATGCATGATGATAATAATATTCCAGAATATTTTATCAGCTTACAGCTGCTCTCTCTCTCTTTAAAGGCTATTGAGTGGAGGGTTGATTTAAATAACAAAATATATAATTGAGTATGCGTCATGAGCAACTTTTGTTACAAATCATTATTAGTATTGGGATGTGTGCATGCATTAAAAAAGGATACAAAATGGGCTCCTCATTTAAATATTGTAAAGGATGAATGGCTTTCTTTGTTCATATTGAAGTTTGCGATATTTATCATGATTTTTCATATTATCAAAAAGAACCCTTTAAATACTAAGGGATCTTACAATAAAGGTCAACAACCTTTTAGCGCAAAATGTCACGCATAGAATAATTCATGCAGAAAAGCCCGTGCAATATTTATTTCTGCAAATTAGCGAAAACATATAGGATTTGCTGTGAAAAGACTATAACAACATTCTCATCCCAGGTGCACAATACCCCAAGCAATGTTACCTTATGTGAGATTTGTTGTCCGATCAATGTCAGTGGAGACCACCGGTGGGCAGTTGAATAGGGTAAAGTCCACTAGTCAGGGTTATTGTCCGTTTCTATCGATTGAGAAAAAGGTTGCTTGTTGGTGGCAGACCAATGAGTAATCAATACTGATAAAGGGTGCAAGTGGACACACCCTGCTTCACCAACTCCATTCAAAGTATTTTTTCTTCTCTCAACTCTCCCTTTCTATTGAAAGGGTCGAGAAAAAATATAGTACTTTTGCATCCCTGTTTTGTTCCCTTTTCAGCCTTGGCACTGGAGGTTATTTATAGAGTGCTTGAAAGCTAAAGGGCGCTCTGGAAATGTATTGAGTGTTGAAGTTGAAAAGGATTGAATGAGCCGTGTCCACAACATTTGTGTAACTGATACAATGTGAGTGGACATGGAGGTGTAATGATATAGTAGAAATTTGCTCACAGAAGGGGCTCCTCTGTTGGGCTGTTATTATCTAGGTATTTTTACTTTGTGAATGCGTAGGTGGGCTTCAATAATTATAGGGTCGGATTTTCATGCGGAGTTGGATAACGTATGATTTTTTATTTTTTTGTCAGATCCTACGATTTTTTTGCTGGAGAGGATATATCCATAAGGTTTGGGATGGAATTTCTTTGAAAAAAAATGTAAGTCAGTTTGTAATATAGATTTTTTGCATTTAGTAAGAAAAACGGATAATTTTTTATGGATATTATTTTATTTTTATTCTTCAGAAAATATCATCGGCTTTTGAAGTCCTTGTGATGTCGGCATCGGGAAGTTGCCTGTATGCAATGACATACGGGTAGGATATTGGCAATGAGGGTGCGTGTGTGTGTTATGTCCAAGTTGAAAAATCCATTCCCTCATCACGTCTCCAACAATTCAACTCACACATCAAAACTCACCCTTCCTTTTTGACGACCATGACGACGGACGGGAGGGTGAAAATGGAAGGCATCATGGCGGCGTAGCTGAAAACTCTGGATTTTCGAATGGGATTTGAAAAAAGAACAAGAAAATAGTGTATTTATTCCCCTGGTGGGTGTACATGTGCATTTCTGGGAGAAATTTCCTCAAAGACTACACATGTGTGTGGAGGAATATATGTGGAATTATGGAAAATGAAATAAAAGCGATTTCAAGTCTGATCCTAGCAGAAGGCACACAATAGCTTATTTTCATAGAGAGAAATAGCTTGTAATATAAGAGAAATTGGGATTCATGTTAACTCCCCCATTTTCATTCCGAATGGAAATCCTGTGTAAATCTTGAAATGACATTGTTAAACTATAAAACGAAATGATTTTATGCGTTGCAGTTTTCTTCCTTAAAAATGAGATATGGGAGGCTGATGTGGTGGTGGTTTTTTAATAATGAAAAAAATATAGCATCCTTTTTCAAAATATTCATTTCCTGCCTAGTAGCTATTCCTTTGTTGATAAAGAATACACAAAAATCCTCAATATAAATTCACGTCGAAAAAATAAATTCTCTCGAGTAGCCACGTCCAAAAAAATATACTTATAATATATGCCAACCATCAAAGTCCTTGCTCGTAAGGAATGTGGAATTCTTAAAGTCAAAAACTTTCTCTTACCTCCACCTGGAAGGATAAATTACATTAGAGAAAATAACAAGATGCACCCAAAAGCCATCATCATCAAACTATATTTGCTATATATATTTTTTCCCTATTTTTGGATAACGCCAGCATCCACATTATTCACTCATCTCCCTCTCTTTACAAGTCTGAATTTTTCCCCCTATTCCTCTCCTCGCTTGTTTTCCTTGTTGTGGCCATTGGCTGAGAGAGCAAGGAGCTGAGGATGGATGCCCGGACGTGGTTACATTTCCCCTGACCGAAACAAGCAAGCGTAGGAAGGTAGATTGGAAGAAAAGGGGGAAAAAGTGTAAACTTTCACATGGGAATGGATCACTCTCTCTCTCTCTCCAACAGTTAGACGGAGGAAAGTTTTCGAGAGAGAGAAATTATAGCAGCTTGCTTCTTTTTCCTTTTGGTCTGCCTTCCCCGCTTTCCACCGCCAATCCATCGTTTTACGCATAACGAACGAATGAATGGTGGAAGAAGGAGAATAGATTTTCTCCACTGGAGCCCCTTCTCTAACATATATGAGTTCACATTCACATACACATATTATTATTGTAGCGTTCGGTGGTTGTGCAGCTCCGAAAATGCCTTTCAATCGATCGGTCACCACTTTCCAAAATAGCGAGCAAGCCAGTCACACCGACCAGGAAGCATACAACAACTTGGACGAGAAAAGAGAAGCTTTTTCTATCCCGAAATAAAAAGTTGGGATGCTCAGTTTATTTTATTTTTTATGTAAACTATTCAGAGGAAGAAAGTTTGTCTATATTTTCAAAGACTTTATTCATCTTCCTGTTCTATTTAAAGATTGATTCAATTTCTCTAAAATGTTGTTGTGGGAAAAGGGAAACATCAAAAGGGAATGATTTGATTTTGAAGAAAATTTCTCGGAAGTGCATAACCTCATTAAAAAATAATTTGATATAAGGTATCCATCTCTTGTTGTTTTTGAAAGGAAGGATTTTTGATTGGCATTTCTCAAGTGATTACAACAATGACATGTTTTCCTTTTGAGAGAAAGAAAAATAAAACGACGCTTGTTTTACGTGACACGACATGTGTGTTTGGAGTACTAGATGAGAGAGTGTAATAATGACTAGACGTGTGAGCGCATTTGGGAGAAAGATGGAGAGGATTATTGCTGTTACAAAAGCTCTCATCCTAGATTGAATAACAAAGGGAAGAGGACAAGGAGAAAATTCCCTAGACTCATTTTCCCCTTTTTGTAATGAAGACAACACACTTCTCTTCTGGTAAGCCAAACAAGACATTCTCCATGTCAAAGGGTATCTTGTCGGGGTGAGGTTGCTCAAACAGAGTAAATATGGAAATTAAAGATGACAAAGGAAGAAAAATCAATTCTTGAAAAGTCAAAGGATGATTATGAAAGACAAAAAAATCCCTTCTTCTTTTCCCAATCTACCTTTTCCTCAGCTTGAAAACGTGTTTCCACATTCCTTTCTTAAAGAGAAAGTATTGAACAAGTTTAGATGTCCATGTTTGATGTTTAGAATCGGATTGATTTTCTTAAACCAAAATTGTCCTTTCGCATTCTTCCCACACACCTAAATCCCATCAAGAATATTGCTTGGGCAGGCAACACATATCTGTACGATTTGTAAAATATTATGATCTATCCTTTCCCAAAGAGATAGTCAAGAATGAAAAATGTATTGGGAATGGAATTAAAGGAGAATTTTCAATCTTTGGGAAAGCCTTCATTGTCTCTCCTTTCACAACAAGACTCACAATCTAGAGTACACTTTTATTTCATTTTTTATTATATGGAGAGAGAAAAAAACTCTTCAAAATTGTCTACTCTTGAGTTGCATAGCTTTTCCTCTCAATTGCATTAGTAGGATTTCCAGAGAAAAAATGCATGCTTCAGTAAAGGATGGAGTTAGCCTGGAGGAAAACCATCTCTAGTTTTTTTTCTCTTTCTTGTTCAGTGACAAACGGCAGAATGTATAAAGATTGAAAGGAAAGAAGAGTGAGAGAGAGAATCTCACGATTTTTTTATATATCTGGGCAACTTTCATCCTAACCTATTGTATATGAGGATATATGGGAGAAATGAAAACTTGGATGAAATTTACATAGGCGGCGAATCACTTTCCTTTTTTTGTTTACTTCTCATCCCTTTTTCCCTCCTTGAGATGGTGTACACTGACTAAAGAGAATGTAAGTAATTCCAGCAAGGAAAAGGAAAACAAGGGGGATTCCAAGTGAAAAAGGAGATTGCTCGGAGGAGAATGAGTAAAATAATGTGTGTGTATCTCTCTTCCTCTTTTTTCCTTTGCATTTTAGCCAAAGAGGGAAATGAGGAGTTGGAGAAAAGAAACAAGATCGACTTTTGGCTCAGAAACCCGCCGTGATCAATCAAATCCTTTTATTACATTATGAGAATCCTTTCATCCAGAGGCTCTTTTTTTCTCAGGAGAGCCCTTGCTTCCCAATCTAAGGTTTCATCCTTTCCAGCAATTCAACCTTTTCCCAATCACCAATCAACGTTGTTGGCTGTGGGATATGAGGAAAATATCATAATAAAAAAGTTCACGTTTTTCCTTTATAGTTTGCATTTCCGGGAAAAATGTAAAGCAAAATGGAGGTAAAATCTGGACAACATTCTGAGAAAAGTTTTTTTCCCTTCTTCTAAATGGGTAGGGGTTTTTTCCTGGAATTTATAGAGGAGGAGGACTTTTCCCAGAAAAAATTATCAACTCTCGCTTCCCTCTAATGCCTTTGGTGCTAATTCAATTAGAAAGTTACACTAGCGTAGAAAAACGTTGGGAAGGTGTTGATGATATTTAAAAAAGGGAAATTGGGAAGTAAGGTTGAGCGAGAAGTGGTCACATTGAATTACCGCAAGGAAAGAGAAAATTGCTATTTTCCTTAAATTTATCCTCATTTCATACCAGTGTACACGCACATATATTCCTCATTTTCTCGTACAATTTTCTCCAATCTTGAAGTTTGCTTTTTCGGGTGATAAATAACGTGACCTGATTAACCCTCCCATTTTTCCGTTCTCATATCCCCACCCAAAATAAAACCTTTCTCAGATTGGAAGCCCATCTTACAGCTGATCAAAGTGGAGACAATGTCAATTTATCTTTTTCTTTGGAAAGGAGAAAAAACAGGGTTTTGTTGTTTCGAGACAAAAAAGTAACAGTCGCATTCCCATTCTCGACCATCCTATCATTACTCAGCATTTCCCATGCGCCTAACCACCACCAACCAAAAAAGAAGGGCAAAGGGACAGTGTGAGAAAATGGGAGGGAGGAACAAGGAGTGAAAAAGATTAATTGCTCTTGTCTCATCGGCACACCATAAATATCTTAGACAAGAAGACTCCAGACTGGAGACTAGTGAAAAGGGTCACACTTCCAGTAGCACACTATCCCATCTAAACCGATACTCTATAGTTTCCATATAAACATGCTATATTTCTTATTTTGCACATCCCATCATTTCCCACCACTTGCAAGGGTGTTGTTCCTCCCAGACAAATTATTCCTTTTTCCTTCATGCCACGCTACACACGAATCCATAATCCTACCGGAGAGAAAGAGAGAGAGAAAAAATACGCATAAGGAAAGTCCTCGTGTATCACTCGCCTCTTGGATGGCTGACCCTTTGGCATGCATGGATGGAAATGGTGGAGTGAAGGATAATATATGAAAATTCATTCCATCCTGACATTTCCTCCCTTCGTGGAAAACTGGATCAGAGAAAGAGAAAAAATAAGGAAATTCGTCGTTGTCGTCATCATCATCAGTTTTCTTTTCTCCGCCTCTTTCCCTAACGAAGACTAAGCTATCCCTCGAAAAAAAATGTTTTAGAGATATTTCATACCCTAAAGAAAATATCCCCTCGCCATCTTCCGTATACTTAATCCTAAAAAAATATACATGATGATGTATTCACATCCATTTTTTTTGAAAAGACAAGAGAAAAGAATACGTCGGCTAGTTCTTCATTCCACCACTGGCTATACAAAAGTTTAGCCAGATATTCATGAATCCTATATTGTATGTATATATTAATATGGATTTGTTGTCAGAAGGGAAAACTTTATGCTTTTACATGAATCCTCCATTTTTTCCACAACCAACAAAGGCGCACCAGAGCTGAATAAAACAGAAGAGAAAACGACACATAGAGAGAGAGAGAGAGAGAAAAAGAATAAAGAAAAAAAATCTCTGGATATTTATCCTCCATATAAAAAGTCCCCACTACAACTTCTCCGAGGTGGTGGAGGATGAGAGGAAAAATCACGTTTTGTGTGTGCACCACCACCAACCACCAACAAGCATGCCTGCATACACACAGATCGAGAAGGACGCCAAAGGGCCCAGCTTATACCGCAAGTTTGTGCGGACAAGGAAATTTATCTTTCTCGCTTTCGCTCCATTCTGTGATGGGAAATAAATTGGGATGTCTATAGAAAACCCATCGGACTATGCAATTCGGCAATATGCACACAAGAGATAGTACCCCAACTAGTCTCCACCTTGGATCCATTATAGAAAAGAGAGTTATGCCTGGTGTGCTTCCATATATACTTTGTGGAAAAACAAGGGATATCCTGATCCATTCATTTTTTCTTCTCCTGCCACCTCCTCTCCCTCTCCATATTTCACAAGAGAGAATAGGAAATCGTGGAGGAATCCATGCATAATTATAATATCCTTCTAGATTTTTTTTCCTCTGCCATTGATTTATTCCAAGTGGATTGGAGAAAAGGGAAAAGTAAAAAACAGAGGAATCCTATAGTCATTATCGGAATGTCCATACCGCTTTGTGTGACCCTCCTCCGATCAATATTTTTTTAGAAAGGTTTACTCCTGTCTAGGATGGAGTGAGTGATTTGCATAAATTACTACCCAACAAGCACCACCAGTCGTCATCGTCATGAGTAACCCTAATCGCAACAATGGCTCTTGTCTTTCTCTCTTCTAAAGACATATACAGAGCGTCTTTTTTCCTCCTTTTTTAGTCTAAAAGGAAAAGTCGAAAGGAAAAAGCAAACTCTATACATTTTTACACTTACTCCATTGAGCAACATCAATAATGACGGGAACGAGAGAGAAAAACCTCATGTGAGGGAGAAACTACTCTAGTAAAAAAAATAATGATGTAGGAAACCCATGCGTATATATATTTTTTCAAGAGAAAACGAGAGAAAAGCATGATGACACTGTGAGGGCAGATACAAATTGCACTGATTTCCCACCTCCATTAAAAAATACATTGGGAAACATTTTTTAGCCTTCACACTCTTCTTCCCTGGAGAGAAGAGCATGGACTGAGGAAGAAAAGAAGAAGAAAAAACTTTAAGAAAAAAAAAATTATACTAGGGAAAATAAATATCTAGGAATAATCCCTTCTCTCTCTCTCTCTCTCTCCCCCCCCCCTTTTTTCTTTTACTTTCTCCCCTTCAGATTGTCTTTATGCATGATCGACACAAGAGAGAGAGAGAGAAAGATGTATGCATATTTATTACTAGAGATAAAATCCCAAGGAAACATTAGCAGACTTTGGTCCCTTCTTATTCATCTTGTGGAAACATCCTCATCACGCTGTCATCTCTGGAGAATGTGGAAGTTTTTGGAGGATTTTTCAACATTTTGTTTCCTTTCGGGTTTTCAGCCTCAGATATTATTTTTTGTGAAACGGACATTTGCTTAGAGACAAAAGACAATCCTTACATATGATACCGTGGGTTTGAAGCTATCTCTACTTATTATAGAAACTCAGAAGAAAAGAAAAGAGAAAAATTGATCCCGGGGGTAAGAATGCAAAAAATATCGTGAAAATCCATTATTTTACCGACACCTGACCCTTTTCCCGTTTCTTATACTTTCTCCGTGAGAACAATTGTACGTGGTTTATAAAGTGTGAGTTGGAGGTGAGCGTGCTACTTATTTTTGTGAAGGGTTTCTAACTAAACGTGAGGATTGGATGGTGGCTTGGCTGTTTTGTGAGATTTGATGGTATCGTGTGCATAACGAGAGTTTCATTTTGCAGTAGAGAAAGAAAAAAACTATATATTCTCTCTCTCTCTCTCTCATGTAGAGCACCACCGGAAATAATGATGCTCGTTCTCGTTTTCAGGTCATTTCAACGAATCTCCTAGAGATATCTAATGCTCAAGCTTTCCCGAGAGAAAGTGCGGTAACAACAAAATCATGAGAAGCTCTATCCCCGTTTTTCTCTTTTTCATTTCCTCTGGTGCGCCCACGACATTTGACATTTTCCACCTGAAAATTTCTAACGAGGTGGATGTTTCTCTGATGTTCTGGATGATGGGTGGAGGTTTTCTTGGGAGAAAAAATTGTTTAGCTAATGATACCCCATGTATATTTATTTCTTGTCTGGGGGAAAAATATAAATGCAAGCTTTGTCCCAAGGAATCAATTGGAAAGGGTGGAAAAGACACTTTTGAAGTGCACATGTGTTAGTGCGTGAGTGTGTGTGAGGAGGAGATAAGGTTAATATTCATTTTTTCTAAAGGAAATCCTCACATTCCCCTTTCTACATGTATGATAGTCTATCTTCCATTATGGTACTCACATTCTCATTTATTTTCCCCCCGTGAAGCCACCCCATTTTCTTGTCCTTTCAAGAAGGGATGGATAATGTGGGGTTGTACACATGTGTATTTTATTTTTTCCAAATGTCTACACTCACACAACACACAACCCTTATAGTCTTTATAGTTGTCAGAGAGAGAAAGCAAGAGCCATTATCATGTGAGTCAAGACTAGAGAGTGACAGAAGGGTGTAGGGTTTTTAAATTATAATTTGATTTTTCATCTCTTCCTCTCTAATAAGGTTTCTTCCGACGAAGGGGAAAATGCTTCAGTTTGGCATTTGCTCTATCATTAAATTTCTATTTAGGTAATTGAATCATTTCACTAAATACGCGAGGTGACCTCAGTGCAATTATTGATGTTGGATGAGATGCTGTTTTTTGGAGAAAATCATATTAAAACTTGCTTGGTTGTAATCTAATTTTTGGAAATGAAATGAGCGCAAAATGGAACAGGAATTGGTGAGGGTGTAGATGATGCAAGGGTGTTTAAACGAGAAAAATGTTGATATCAATTTAATTTTTTTAATTGAATAAGGAATGAAAACAGATTGAAATGCTAAATGAGTTAATAATTAAAAAAGTGTGAGTTTTTCGTCATGGATGAAAAATACATGAGGAGAAAAAGGAAGCACGGAAGAATGAACAAAGTTGTTGTCGCTGAGGGGAAGCAATGAGAAGAGAGTCAACTTCCTTCCTCAGAGTCTTCATAGGTGTCGCTTTGTGTGCTTTTCCCAGTTACAACAAATTCTCTACGCGATACAATGGGATGCACCCAGTCTGAACAAAATATTCAAATATGAGCCATTATTCATTTCAAAACAGTTTTAAGGATGTTAAAAATTGATTAGTTTGATGTTGTTGCTTTTCTCTGGTGAAAGTTTACATTCGATGTTATGCTCGCATCATAGTAATCTTATGTGTTATGTCTTCCTTCAAGAGTTCCAAAGTTGCCCCATAAATAAAAGAAAGATGCTTAGAGAGTCCTGAAATATTTTTTAGATCCGGTTTTATTTTCCACATTGAAACATTTGAAAATCAATCCAGGTTCTTTGATGTCATATCATCATCCTCATTATACCATATATTAATATATATATATATATTACTATTACATTTGTATAATATACGATAACTAATCACTAGTTAATTAACATCCGTCATTATAATACAATTACATCCTGTGGTACATATACATATATAACTACACCAAATAGATTTATTTATATAGTGTATTGTTCTCAATAACATTATTACTTTTAAATTATCCTACATCATCACTTATTCTATGTACGTTTATCCAATCATTACGTCATCTACATTTCTACGCGAATACCTTCCAACAGAACATTTGAAAACCCAATTTATTTTTCCTTCAAATGTCAAATCCACACTCGTATGCTTCCGCCATTTTGAAAAGAATGGTTTTTGAATTCCACTCTAACCTCTTATAAAATGGCAGATAATTTTCAAACATTTCCCCCACCTTTGTCTTCCTATGCACCAATAAAAATATCTGGAAGAGAGGGACTCACTAAGGAAAAAAACCTTTATTCAACATCCCTACAACAATAATTTCAAGGATTATATTAACTTTGTGTGTTTCTACTACCCATTGTAAAATTACTTTCAAAAAATGTACATACATATATGTCATATTTATACATTCCACATACAAAGATATACATTTAGAATACATGAGAAAACTTCTATTTCATAGAATTACTATCTTTAAAAATGGTACTCATCTCACCGTTGCTTGTGTGCTTAGCAGCTAGAACGTAACTAAAATTTACTAAACTCTCTCATTCTCTAATAGTTAACTATTTTACAAGTTTTGCTTCTTCCTCTTCTAAAGTTCCCCTTTGTGAAATATGGGGACATTCTTTTCACAACATGATGATGAGGAAAGAGTGATGCTAAGTTTTTATTTACCCTTTTCTCTTTCTATCTCCATCAATATTGCGTGTTTATTATTACTTTGGATTTACTCGATATATTTTTTTGAAAATGTTGGAGGATATTACTATATAGATGGCTAAAAATAGAGAGAAGAAAATTTATCTTGACGGCAGTTTCATTTTTTTTTAAATATATTAGTTCCATCTCTAACTTCATCCTTTTGAATGTGAAATTCGCATTCTAAAATATTCATATCTACAACATGCGAAGAAAAAACAAGTGCACTATCCATTATATACACATATTTTTACAGTTTTACAGTCTTAGAATAGTTACCATTACAAATTCTATACACTTGAATAGCCTTAATTTTAGAGTAATAAAAGGTATGTACAAAAAACGTATTAAAAATTAAAACTAATAAAAGCTACCACAATTTTCATTTTTTTAAAAAATTAGAGCTAAAAAAACCCATCTACACACTCTCCTGGACTATTATAATTTCCAGAAACAAAAAAATCTGCAAAGCTGATAGTCATAATTTCCACTCTGGTTTCCTTTGTGATGGCCAGATTCACAGGAAAAATATTGGGATTTTTTGAATCTCAATGAAATACGGTTTCCTCAGAGTGATTTTTCCTAAATTTTTGTAATAATCCTAACAATACATATATATTCCTAAACATTGAAACCTGCATACCCCTGATTATCCAGTAGTTAAATTGAATCATGATAATCTTTCTTGTTTAATTAAATGTCTAAAATTTACTCTAAATATGATTCCGGGCTTTCAAGTGGATGATATTAACTTATTGATTTTAATTTTTTCAAAGCCTTTCTTCCATCATGCAAAAAGGTATGTTTGTTTTGCACAGGTAAAATATCCTCTAAAAAGTATTCCTACATGTTAACTCCTGTATTGAAATAGAAAGTCTATTGAAAGTTTGTACAAAATATTGTTGCATTTCTCTGCCCTTTCCTCTCGTTTTTTGAGAGGAAAAAAAAAACCTTTACAGATTCTTGTGTGTGCAAGTTATAAAGTGGAATATTTAACAATTATATGTTATCTTCCTCTTATCATGGAAGAATTTTGCATTGTTAGCTTAACTATTTTGAATTATTAGAAACGAAACTTGTATACAATGGGAAGTTAGCCCAGAGAATTATTTACTTTTTTTAGAGGAACTCCCTCCTCTTTTCATCCACACTGCGAGTTTAAGTGATCGGGAAATTTTTTTAAAGTTTCTCACTAACCCTTTCATCATTTTTTAAAAATCTTATCTAGCTAAGATAACCTCCTAGAGGGAAAATAGACGAGGATTTGTAGGAATCTAGGTTTGTATATGAGCTACCTGACAAAACAAAGCAGAAAAGTATTTTTTATACAATATTCCCTCCCATATGTATGCATCTCCTGTTGTAATAAATTGTATGATTTTTTTGGTAAGAAAAACCCTGTATTTTCATGAATCTCGTTGAGAATTTCACAAAGTGTCAAAACATGTCTGTACAAATGTCACGTGACTACAAGAAAGGAAACGTCCTTACTTTATTATAGGTACAGAGATTACTTTGTGAAAAAACAAACTTGGAAGTGTAAAATCGCCTTTGCGATGCTGGATACTTGTCTACATTTTTTTTCTACTAGTGCTCCCTAAAGTTAATTTAATTACCATGTAATTATTGTTCACCGGGTGTTAGCCTAACAATACTATCTAGAAAAGAGTCTTGTTCCAAGTTTTATCCTTTTCTCGATATTCCTCTAAAAATAGTTATGCTGTACACTCGAAATGAAATAGTGAAAGGTTGATTTCTATTTTTGACTATGGAAAAACTAGAGTAAACTCATTTTTTTCTTACCAAGGAATCATTTACACAGGTAAAATAAGATCAGTATATGTTTTTTACTAGGAATCCTAAACCGGGAAGACATACTCTAAAGTTATGTATTTTCACTCGTGTACTATATTTTATTCTTTTTTCAAACTCATCCTCAGTTTAGCAAACAAAGCTTGCCCTTTTTGACTGATTAATCCCCTATCCTCATAAATATACATAGACTATTTTTGGGATTTTTTTAAAGGATGCATTGGCAAAATCCAGAGGAGACTAGGGTGATTTTAAAAAAATACTTGTTTAAAAAAAACCTTGAGAAAAGAGCCTTTCATTTTGTATGGCTTTTTTCTTTATGTAGCAGGGATGAACTACGATGATGTGAAGATCTGGAGTAGGTATAAATATTTGCAATAAATATATAATAATATTTAAATGTGATGAATTCACATACTGCGGGTGGGCTACTAACAATATGGGATTATATTTTTCCTAACAGCGTATACTGATGCAAAGTGGATAACGAATATTTTTTCTGATGGGATGAAAATGTAAAAAGGTTAAAAAATACCAGCAGTTGGTGGCGTGGGAATGGGTCGAAAGTGACTTGCTGATAACTGCATCGGAAGGAGGGGATGATGACCCTGTAAAATAGCGGAGTTCGGGTTTGGCGACGTAGACAAGAGAGGTTGCGACGAGGACGACGACGGAGACGTGGACGATGCAGGATGAAAATGGGATTGGAGTGCTAAAGCCCCTGGATGCAGTAACGGAGCACTTGCGCCCCACGGCAACAGTCAAGTTGCCTCTTTGGAGTTGGACTCTTCACTGTGGTCTAAGAAGGATTGGGCAGATCCAAGCTCGAGCTTTACTGAAGCAGCGACAGAAGAGATACAATGCAAAAAAAATATATGTAGGGTTGAAAATAAAATCAAATAAGCTTCAACCAAAAGTTGTTGCAGAATATATAAGAAAACAATCATGTTTGCCTACCTGAGCACAAGCGTAAGTGCAGAGTTCACATTTGTACGGCTTTTCTCCAGTGTGAGATCGTCGGTGAACGGTAAGATTGCTACAGTTTTTGAAAACTTTTCCGCAATATTCACAAGTATCATTGCGTCTCCCTTCCTTCTTAAAAGGGGCAGTTGGACCTGGGCCTTCTGTTTGTCTCTCGTTTCCACCTCCACCACCTCTTCTCTCATTTAGCTTATATCTTGTTTGCTTCTCGACCCTTTCTGAACTTCCATTGTGATGAGGATTATGAAGAGAATTTGGTGGAGTGCTTTCCATGGCCCCTCCAGCATTAAGAAAGTTCATAGGATCCCTTTGAAGCCACAAACCCGCAGCGTGAAGACCTTCATAAGAGTCCATTTTAAGTCGCTTTTCAAGATTCGTTTCAAACGGGAACATGGGTGATGCATGAACTCCATTCACAGCAGCAGCCGCTGCTGCCGCAGCGACAGGATTGAGCATGTCAAACGGAGCAGGGATCCCAATCGGAGGGGAGCTCGGGCTGGAGCCGTTGTTTAAAGGTGTAATCCCTCCAGAGCGCTCACTCCCTCCACCATTCCCCTTCATAACTTTTCCATAAAGCTGAGACTCTTTCAAAGCTTGTCTATATGCTTCACTGTATTGGGCAATGTTGTTCAATCCGAAGCGGTCAATGAGCTCACCAACGAGGGAGTTTGGGTGAGCTAGTAATTGCTTTCCTGCCGCAGAAGCGAGGTCCTTTGGACGAGTTAAGTCTTCGGGTTCGTTGCTGCTAGCGCTGTTATTGTTATTATTCCCACGGCGACGTTTCGCTTCCGGCTCGGAGCAATCTACTTCGCCATCATCGGAATCCAAGTAGTCATCAAAGTTATCGTCTTCAATGGAAGAGTCTTCTCCTGCACATTCGGACTTGTCGTCATCTGCATCCTTTTCTGAATTTTTGGCAGAGCGAGGTTTCATCTTGTCTAGAGCATTTAGAGGACTTGCTGTTGATCTCAGGGAGGAGGCAGATGACTTTTGAATATTTCTTGGAGAGCTGGATCGATTGTCATTGTCGTCACTTGGGGTTGTCCCACTTTTGTTTGGAGTACCACTCCCATTACTTAGTTTCCCATTGTCAACATTGCTCCTCAAGTTGTCGTTGTTGTTTGGCTCGAGACAAGCGTCCATCCCTTGATTGGAGGAGAGATTGAGAGACTCCTCTTGCTCGTGGTCTTCATCATCTACTTCTTCAGTGTTACCAGACTTGTTGAGTCCGTTGGTTATGTCGGAGTCGCAAGTCTCTAAACTCTTGCTTCCCGAATTGTCCATATCTGTTCGTTGGCCAGAGCTGCCGCTGTTGTTATGTAGACCTTCGCAATCTGATTTGCTTGCATTGTCGAAAAGGAGAAGATCATGGTGAGTAGAAGAGCTGGAGGAGTTTGGCCCTGAACAGGTGGTAGCACCGCCACCAGCAGAGCCGGTGCTCGATCCAATGCCAGAGGTGGGAGGAGTTGGTGTGCTAGCTGCTGGACTTGTGCAAGAGTCCAAAGGAAAATTTACACTTGGACTGGATTCATCGTGATTATGTTTTCCTCCAGAAAGTAGGACAGAGGGAGTGCTCATTCCGGTAATCCCTCCAAATCCCATGGATACCAAGAGACTTTCGTCCATATCAGGGAGTGGGCCATGCTGTGACATGAGATGGCGACGAAGTCGCAAATGCGAAGTAAATGCTTGTCGGCAGTGAGGACATGAGTGGGGAGGGTCTTTCTCGTGGGTGCGGAGATGGGCTGCGAGGGTGCTGTCAAAGCGGAACTTTTTCCCGCACACATGACACCGTTTCCCTTTGGCTGTTTCCAGTGCGAAAAGCAAATTGAAAGAAAAAAGGAGAAAAAAATATTGAAATGCTGAATACTGTAGTTGTTTTTACATGTCTATATATGTGAAACGACTAATTTCATTAACCATAAAAATAAATGGGAAAAAAGCATTTAAAAAAGTAATTTGCTTACCGTCTTCCGGGGATAACGGTGATGGTGGGGTCATCGCCGGCTTCCTGGAAAAACCTGGAGATAGCGGAGATGGGGATGCGCTACTCCCTCCCGCCAACTGCTTCAGCTTCTGCGAGTAAAAGTCCAATGGTTCAGTCAGTGATGCGGATGCAGAGCCGGGATTGTTGGGATGACGAATTGAAGCTACCGCAGCGGCCGCAGCTGCAGCAAGGTCCATAGCCCTTGTGTCAAATGGCAGCGAAGGGAGTCCTAATCCAGAGGTGGGGGATGGCCGAAAGTCACTGTGTAGAAAAAGGTCATGATGATGATGCAATGTGGGTAAATCAGCGAGAGCGAGCGGACCCCCGCCAAGAATGCCAGGAGGAATGGGAGGAGGAAGAGGGGGATGGGGATGTTGAGCCGAAGGCCCACCCAAGACAGCTGGACTCAGGGCTCCTGAGTGCATGCTAGACACCAGGTGACCTTGATGTCGCTGTTGTTGCTGCTGGTGGTGGTGATGCTGATCAAGAAGACTGCTCAGAGTGGCAGGGAGGCAAGAGGGCGAGTTAGCGGAGAGCAAAGTCGCAGCCATAGCTGCCGCCGCGGCTGCAGCAGGATTAGAATTATTACTAGCGTTATTACTGTTATTTGCGTTAGTTCCGGCGAACCCGCCGGGTGTCCAAGTGACTTGTGCAGAACTGTTCCCCCCTCCAGTCACAGTGACATAGGAGGAGGAAGAGTTGGAAAGAGAAGAGCTAGAGAAAAGTAAGGAAGAAAGAAGAACAGAGTTGTTAGCAGCTGCAGCAGCAGCACAAGCATCGTCCTGGGAGGTTGTGGGAGTAGTTGCGGTGGCAGCACTTTTATTTTTACTTCGACCTCTACCACCCGCCAACCCACTCCCTACCCCTTTCCCTGGGCGCGCCGACTCTTTACAATCTTTACTTGAAATCAAGGAACACTTTTCAGAGCTGATTAAAGGAGGAGGTGTTCCCGGCGGGATGTTTGAGATCCCATGAGGGAAAAAAGGATGGGGAGGGAAAGGAAGAGGAAAATGATGCAGAAATGATGCTGGATGCGCGTGTGCTTGATGTTCATCATCTGCTAACCTGTTGACGACGCCAGAATTTGATGCCGTTGAGCCTGAACCTCCTCCAAGAATCCCGTTGTTTACTGCTGAGCTGTTATTCGCAGCAAAAGCCGCAACAGCCGCTGCCGCCGCAGCTGGATTGACTAGCTGCTCAACGGCGCGAAAGTCATGACTAGACGTGGAGGGTGGCCGAGGGAGACAAAATGGTTGTGGAAAGGGGAACCGAAGCAAACCCAGACCTTCTGGACTAAAAGGATTAGCCGGCACGAGGGGATTTCTCCCGTTACGCTCGAGAGTTGACGCTGCAGCACCTGAAAGGGAAAGTCCGCTTTGACCAAGAGAACTAGCCAGAAGGGCGGACGAGTTTGAGGAACATCTTTCATGGGAACTTTCCCTACTTCGACTTCTCCCCTCTCGTTCCTTTCTTCCGCTACTTGTCGCTGGGGTGGTTATGAGCGACGTGGGAATTGACAGTGAACCACTCCCCAAAAGAGACCCTGATGATGTCGCTGTTGCTGCTGGGGAAGATGACGACCCTGTGCTTAATTGTTGATGAAGATGATTGGAAATGGAGGGAATGCCGAGGAGCGTACTTCCCAAAATAGGAGATGGACTTGCTACTCTTCCTCCAGACGAGCTGGGAACAAGTGGACTACTCCTGTTGCTGTTATTATTTGGAGTTGATCTCCACTGAGACTGTGAGAGAAGATGTTGATGCTGTTGAATAGTAGAGCCTCCTCCAAGAAGAAGAGATGAAGCTAAAGAAGAACTCCCTAAAGAATTCCCTTCCAAAGCTGACGAAAACCCTGACGATGAAGAGGCAGATTCTGCACATAACTTTACGCCATGCTTTTCCTGCACATGTTGAATAAGTGACCACGCAGATGAACAAGCTTGTTGGCAGGTGCCGCAGAGGATGCGATTTGGTTCTGAAAATAAAGAAAATAAATAAAGTTATTTAAAACATTCTCTTCGCTTTTTAGACTGTTCTCGAAGTTTCGAGCTCTCTCAGAAAAAGGAGATTTGTCCCCATTTTTCCTCTTCCACGAAGCTAATTTCAAGGTGCACAACGACAATCCCAGAAAGAACAACCTCCCTTGAGAATGCTCATCAGTGTGACGGGAAAGAAAGTCATTGAATTTATGGAGAAATCAGCAACTCCAGAGAGGAATGAGGACAACTCAATGACAATCTAGGATCCTCCCCTCTTATTTCCCGTCACTGTCCATCCATTCAAGACAGGAGTAAAGAGCCAATTTGAAATCTCCAAAGGCAATTGATTCGCTTCCAAGAAGGAGAAAAATCTCTCTCAAATATTACCCTGATTATCAAGAGGCAACAATAAATTACATCCCTGGACATGTGAAACCAGTGAGTGGAAAAAATGTCATTGAATTCACGAGCCACTCGGTCAATTGCCTACAAAATTGGATTTCCCAGTCGGTGAACAGGATTGGATCTGGATCGAAGGAAATATATATGAAAAAAAAGAGTTGACGTCAAGTCATATCAATATGTGTACTCCATTCACCACACATTTTTCCAGGAATATTTCATCCACAAAATATTGGACGCTTCCTCCGTTGAAAGGAGAGAGATATGATACGTATTATTTATTCTTGACAATTGAGCTACACCACAGAATACGGAACCACTCAACCGTCAAATCCCCTTTTGACATTGATATGGACGCGGAAGAGGAGATGAAGGATAAATGATCATATTCTGCTCTTTCCTTGAGAAACATATAAATATATTCACTTCTGGAGAAACACACAAACTTACACTGTCAACTTGACAAACGTAAAACAACTTTTATTAATAATGGTATGACAACTTGAAAATAAATAAGAATAACCTTGCTACTCATAAAAGAGAATACTTGAAATTTACTCTGATGACAAATATGCAAAATTTCAAAACATTGACATTTTAATTGTCAAAACCCATCAACTTCAAAATTAAGCTCTCCGCCCAAAAAACCAAACACAAAAGACAAGTTTTACAAAAAGTGAGAGGGAAAGGGAAAAAGTCAAGATTTTCTCAACTTTGTTTTTTTGTCATCCTTCCAAGAACTCTGAGCTCAACGAACTCTCAAAACACAATCATGTGATAATTAAATGAGACTTTTATGCAAGCAAAAGTACTGTGTTTAAGTTTGTAGGGAATTTTTTAAAATATATATATATATCCATCTTATTTTAAACGGACAACTGCACTTGCATTAAAAGGAAAAAAAATATTCTGATAATTTTGTAATGCAGAGTCACAGCCACTACCACCTGTTTTGTTAAAGTTGACAAAAGAATTTTTTTACCAGGGTTGAGACTAAACTTTGTTTTATTTATTTTTCCTCTTGTTTATACTCATTAATTTTCAATCTGTCATTTACACTCCCATTAGCATCTATCCTAGTCTGACCTAATTAATGAGGGTTGTCAAGAGAGAGAGGGAAATATTTGCGAGTTTGAGAACATACGAGGAAGTGGTGCATATCGAAGGATTTTTTTGAAAACTTTTTTCTTCTCAAAACAACACCAGCTTTTGGTCAAATGAGAGAAGGGATCTGTTCACACAAAAATAATGTTTTATTGCATAATTCACAGTTGGATATTTAATTGTCGAGTGTTTTTTATGAATGGCCGGCTTTTCTGAGAAAATTGTTTGTCCCATTGTTTCCATTCCCTACAGGGATATATATTCTTTATTACGTTAGCAAGTTATGAGACTGCATAAATTGGAAATATCCACCAAAAAAAGTTTATTAAAAAGAGGGAAATAAAAGTTGACATCAGCACATCTCTCTCCAACGACGTGCTTGAGAGGCTACAATATTTTTTCCCTCTTGAGCAACTAGCCTCAGGTCACTTGATATCTCTATAATCAAAAAAATCTACCATTTTTTCTCCATTCTTTTTCTAGCCAAGTGGACGAAACTTATTGGATAAAAAAGACCACCTTGGAATAAATACAATGTTCACAAAATATCCTCGAGACAGGAAAAACAGAGGTTTGTTTACGGAGTAGTTTCATGCCTCCCAATAAATTTATACCTTTCTGAATTCCAAAAATTTGCCTCGTCATCACTCCAACATGGAGAAATCCATAGAGACCATAAGAGAATCCCATTAGTGTTGATGAAATTCAATTACAAATTTTCCCCCGTTTCCCAACACACAAGTTACTATTATCATTTTAACTATGGGCTCTCTCAAAAAATCTTTTCATCTAAATGCATGCAAAAAATATATGCATTCTTCTAAGTAAAAAAATGTCCTCCCTTCTCAGGCTGACATTGTCTCTGAAAAAGAAAACGATCAAGTGGAAAGCTTTATGAGAAGAAAACGTGTAGAAAAATCCTTTCTGTCTACAAAAAAATATCATTTTTGAATACCATCTCAAACCCACGGTCCAGCTTTTTTCATGCAGTTTTCTCTCTCTATCTTTCTCCCACACAAAAGGATTGTCCATAATCTCCCAAGTGAAATCAATCCAAGTGGAAATGTTTCCATGAACAATAGGTCCATTTTTTCTTCTTTTTTTGGGAGGATGGGGAGTGTGCAAAGTAAAAAGTCAGAGAATATCATATTCCACTCTGCTCACAGATAAATATGCATGCAAACACGATGACAATGATGATAATACCGATATTATACTTCCCCGACAAGAGGACTCTGTCACCAGGTCAGACAGAGAAAGTGTGTCCGTGCGTGAATCCATCACTTGTCGACCATATCCCTGTAAAGAACTGTTTCTCCTTCATATATGCATATGAGGAGGACAATAGATGAGAAAAAAGGATATTTTTTTCTTGTCAAGTGTTCTCGTGGCATTATGCATTTTTTATTCTTGTTTTCATCATGATCGCCATTCCACTCGGTGGTGGTGCGGTGACTCGAGTGAAAAGGAGCTTTTACCTTTTCACTTCTTTTTTCTACTATCCATCACCACCACCGCAAGGAAACTCTTGAGTTGAGTATTCCAGGTTTGTCGTGTGATTTGTCGTATTCTCGTATATATGTTGGATGATGAGGATGAAAGCAATGGCAATCATCTTGATGAGAGTAGTCGTTGACAATGACAGGATTTTCTTATTTGCTGGACTTTTAATGCAAAACACGACCTTTTTTCGAGGGGAAATTTTTTTCGCTGAGTAATGAAAAAGTGTAAAGTGTGCCCTTGGTTCATCTCTTTGAAACAATTTAGGATTATTTTTTAATGATGAATATAAAGCGAGAAAGGCAAGATGAGGATTTTTTTACAAGAGGGAAATTTGAAATGAAACATTTGTAAGTATAAAAATGAATAAATCATAGATTTTTTTATAATCATAAAAGGGAGTGAATTTAATGATTGAATCGGATTGAAATTGAGCCGTGAAAAAATAGATATAAAAAAGGTTGCCCAGTGGAGAAAGGGTTTTTCTAGTGAAAATACGAGTAATTTTATATATTTATCATAATTCACTACATCCCTTGTCAAACTAGGACTTGATGAATGTTATCGAAAATATATAAAAGTTTAAAATGGTGACACACTCGTATGAACAATTTTTTTCCATGCATGAAAAAATAGCCCATAGATATGAATTTATATTGTAGCATCCAATTTAAAAATTTCATTCAGCGTAAAGATCTCTTTTTATTTTCATCTGTGGACGTCACGCATGTCATCGTGAATAAGTTTCCTTAACGCTCTGCACGACTCCGTTGAAATATTTTATCCATGAAATAAATACATAAGGGAATCACTGACCAAAAGATTTCTGCTAGCGGGTGGGATTTCAATTTCACCATGAAAAACGGAAAACCACCCTTCTTCCGTTTTTTCACTGCTTTCCACTTCCTCCTCCAGTTTAACATTTTTTCTCCTATGAACACACACACACACACACACACTCCTTTACAAAAGAGAGAAAAGAGAGATATATTTTTATGAGATGATGTTCTCCATTTCATGGATATAGAAAGAGGATGATGACTGAGGTGATCATCATGATTGGATCCACATGCATTGGACATTTGTAACCTATCATCTGCATATATTAGCCATTTATATTGCTCCCACCTCTGAATACATTTACATTGATGAAGCTACCCGGGCATTTTTCTTCCTCCTACCTGGATATATTATTATTGATCTTGTTAGTGAAGATAAAAAAAACTATGGGATTCACAGAGTTTTTTTCCGCTTTCTTTTTTTACACACAAGCAAACAATATAACTGGATATTAAGCACATTTTACAATCCTCTATAATTGCGCCCCCGCCGATTGCATGAGGGGAAAAAGTGCATTCACGTGTGAGTCATTTGCATCAAAAAAAGATTGGCAGGACACACGAGGGTCTTTTGTGAGAGGTGAGCATGATCATCATCATAATAAAGGGAATCTTATATTATGCTCTTGGAGGAGGAGAAAAAAATGGAAATTCAAACTCATTTTACTAAAACAAACAGAGAGAGAGAGAGAGAGAGAGAGAGGAAAAAGTGATGATGGGCATTAGTGGCTGTGCATAGAGAACAAATATGCATATAAAAAGAAATTGCTGGCTAGGATAAATATTGGATTTTTTTTGGTGACCAGTCAATCCACCTATTAGGGAGGATACACGAGTTGCCAAACCGGAAGTAACTTCTTGTTTGACCGTAGCTATCATAATGTTTTACCATTTGAAATAATATAAAACACAGTGTTGAATTTGAAATGGGAAAAAATATGGGAGTTTATGTCAATCATTCAATTCAAGCATTACCGTTGGGAGGTGAAAAAAAGATGAAGAAAGAGAGAAAACGATGTTAGTGGACTGGGCATGAGGGAGACACGAAAAAAGATGCTTTTATGAGATGACTAGTGATGAATAGGGATAAGGCACGCACATCATAGAAGAGAGATGGACTCGTGGATGATTTGATGGAAGGAACAATACGCTCATTACTCATTGGATAATATTTTCATCATACAATTGTCATATAACATCAGCTTCATTACCATTTCAGCTATCCATCCACGTAACACACTCCTATGAAAGTTGTCCATATTAGAACCAAAAGTGGTCATTTGCTTCCAAATGAAAGAAAACCACAGAGGAATTTTCCCCCAACAAGATATTCGAGAAGAAGTTGTAAAGTGCTAATTACTCCTAATTTAATAGCTGACGTTTATTAGCCACCGAAACATTTAACATCCGGTGAAATGGGAACGTTATATAATGGCTTTAAACTTTAAATGACACTTTATCCAAGGGAACCGGAAGTGTCCGTCAATCCTAAAAGTCGAGGTAGTAAAAACTATGTGAAAAAAAGTTTCCGAAATTTGAAACGTGTAAAGGCTGGTCTGACCACGTTTATCACCTTTTTTTTACACATACACACATTCTCCCATAGCCACAAACTTTTACGATGGTGACTCCGTAAAAATATGTGTTTGAGATTCGTGCAATATGCCCAAAAATAATGGCAAAAGTAGAGCTTAGACTTCTTGACCTTTTTTTTCTTCAAAAAAACAAAAAGTTTTTTTTATGGATTTATCCCTAATATTTTTACCACGACGGAATCCCCCACAAAAAAAAATCTCTTCAAAAGCTCACGTTCCATACTTGTGCATAATCCTTTTCGAAATGGGAGGACATAACGGGGCTCTGTGTGGGAAAAAGGTTGCCAGTATGTGACCAAGTGCTAATTTCACATTCTATTCACACATTCCTCAACATTTGGCTTGAATGATCTTCCTTGGAAAATAGAAACGCGAAATATCTTCGACCACCAAATATCACCCTCTCTTTCAACCCATTCTTGGAGTAAAGTTTCAAAGCGGACAATCACTCTAGTCATTATCATCCCGATAGGGAAACCCTTTTTTCTTTACCACCCATACCCAGCAATTTAGAAATTTATCCAAAGACCTGGCAACCGGTGCTCAATGACATTTTATACATCTTTGAGGCTATCGTCCACCCTGAAAAAAATCCATTGTGACAAAAGTGTCTTCAACACATGTGTCGTGAGGGTGGGGTGTGGTGGCAACATTTGGAAAAAATATTCTCAACCAGACTTCCTCTTCCTACTTAATGACCAGATTGGACAAATGTCTCAAGAGTCAACCCTTTCCTTGTCGGAGGATTAGATTTTCTTTTCAGAGGGAAATACATACATATAAAAAATCAGTAAAGGTCCACCCGCTAAACATTTGGACGTTGAAACGAAACAAAAAAAAACTGGTGGGAAAGTCAACTTTGATATTTTTCCTTATGACATACATCACCAACCTATTTTTCATTATTGATACCCCACACAATGGTCAAATGTGCAATGGGAGCATGTGTGAGCAACCCTTTAATTTCTTGAGATATATATTTCCGCATAATTTCCACATTTTCACCCGCTCATTCTGAGTCAGCGTGATCCTTTTTTAAATTGAATACTATACCCCGAGAAGAATGACGGGAGCAGTTTGTCACGTAGAAAGTGCATAATGTTTAACTCCCATTAAAACCTTTGACAGATGGAACTGCACTGTCAGTGTAAAACCGAGTACTACTGTCACCCTGGCATATATTTTTTTCTTTTGCAAAAGACAGCCATCACCTTTTAACCAAGGGGAGAAAACAGAGAAATGCTTTTTCTCGAGGGATCGAAACACAAGCTTCTCGAACCTTGATAAACTTTAGAACTGGGCGGACAAGTAATGATAGCCACTTGGTTTTGCATAAGATTGTGGGATGATGAGAAAATGTGAGATTTGCTGTGACATTTTTTATCCTTGACAAACTTACTTTTTGTCCACCCCCTTTCAAAATTGAAAAGGAGGCTGAGCACATTGAGAGAAAAAAAATTAATTCACTAGCCAACCACACATCCCGTCCAAAAAGCCGGAGGAAACTAAACACTCTGTGAGGAATCAACTATGTATGGATTATTTGGAAGTGTTGTTGTAATATATTTTAAAGAGAACACTTTCCTCCAGCCGATCCCACAAGATTTGTCCTAATCACGAGAGTCAATGGAGGGGAGGGATAAAACCGAAAAAACCGGAGTATTCCTACTCCCAAGAAAAAAGCTCCTTCAAGCTGTCCACCCGAGAAAGACGAATGAAGGCACAAGTTGAAATCTATTTATCACACAAAACCATTGTGCCAACATTTGAAGATGCCTATAGCTAAAAAAAAATATGTTCAATCCCCCTCATATATATTTTTTATTCTGAGGTAAAACACCAAACAGAATTCCCAGAGGATTTTTTATACTTAAATTCCTCTCAAGTGTAGAGGTACAATGACTCTGAGTAAAAAATGACCACAGGATGATAATTCCTCGTAATAAACACTACTACCAACTTTCCTCATTGAGTTCATTAAGAAACGTCTTTTTTCTGGTGTTCTAAACAGAGAAAAATAAGTAGAAAATATTTCCTTCTAACAATTTCCTGTAGCGTGTGATCCTTTTTCTACTTTATATTTTCAAAGACAATCATCACATTTAATGAGGATATATCCTAATAAAAAATTGACCACAGGGACTCTTCTCCCAAGTTGCGAATAAAAAAACCTGACTTGACCAACGGACTTGATTCCATTTTATCTTTTATACCAACATACTTTTGAAGAGGAACACAGACTTGTTTTTTCCCTTGTTGATTGCTTCAACATACATGGTAGTAAACTTTACCAACGACATTGACAAGATGGGCAGTTACTTATTAGTTTTTTCATTCATCCTCCTCATTCACCCTCCACTTACTCCAATCTTTTCACTGGATGGAGAAACAAGTGTAAGAAATTACGGGACAATTATGATATCCCACAGGGTAAACCAGTTTTGATGAGGAATCCCTGATTCGGAGATTAAGATTGCGAAAAAAATTATGATACAAGGTTTGCTCGCTCAAGACCGGAAGTTCCTTTTTCTTGGGAGATTTGCGACTCAGTTTTTATCTATTATCTCGGGAGCTTTTAACAGGACAAGTTTTTGAAGACAAGAAAAATGTAGAAAGAAGACGAGGTTGACGTATCATTGTTATTACGATTGTTTTGCATAATTATCAAATCGGGATATACGATAGGATATAAATGTTGAGTGGATTTTTTCTTACAAGTTGGATTTACTAACAAGTTTTTTTCTTTCTTCTCTCCCTTGTTAATTCAAGCTAACAAGACAAGTTTAATTAGTTTGAGGGAAGGTGAGCATTATTATGTCTTTGATGAGGTTTTGATTGTTGTAATCATCAAATTATATCTTGGTGGGGAGTATTCAACATTAATATATGAAATCATGTTCTTAAGGTGGTCAAGCCAATTAACCTGTCACTTGAAAGTTATCAATGACACATTTTTTTCCGGTGGATCCTCACAAGTGGAATTTGGAATCACGAGAGGGAGATTTGAATTAAATTTTAAAAAATTGCTTACCTGAATGTGACCCTGGTTTAGCGCAAGTTGCACCTGAACTCGTACTTGTGGATTCTTTCCCTTTGTGTTGATTGTAGTGGTGATGATGATGGGATTTAGAGCGTCGACTAATTGGCGCCGAAATGCTTGGTTTAACTGCTGGAATAAGGTGATTATGATTGGGATGATGATTGGCCGAAGTTGGTGACGAAGATGAGGAGGAAGAGGAGTGATGATTAGTTAAATGATTAGATGTTCCCTCTGAGAAGTCCTCTCCGTGGTTGTTATTAGCTGTAGCACTTTTCCTCCCTTCCCCTCCCATCAAGTCGTCGTCATCTTCTAAGCTTGCTGGGGTGGGATCACTTGCAGTGGGTTTGGAGGGAGGGAGTAAATTATTGTTGTTGGAGAGCACAACATCCTCCTCACAATCCAGCTTGCTGGTGTTATTGTTGTTATTGGATTTCGGCCCGTTGGCTGAAGCGAGACCAGCGGCAGCGGCGGAAATCAAGCTGCGAGCGTAAGCATGCTGTTCCCTTTCTTCGTCATCTTCATCGTCAACATCTGAACAAGGATTGGAAGAGCTCCGACTATCCCCACTGGCTCCCAAGTAGTGATGATGGTGATTGTTTTTGGTGTCGAAATTGTTATTATTCAAAATTGCCGCGGCTGCCGCCGCCGCAGCGGCTTGAGAGTGGGAGGAGCTATGATGAAGATGTGCGTTACGAGGACCACCAGCCGCTCCAACTTGGGCTACAATTGCGGGACAAGTTTTCACTTTGTGGTTTATAAAGCGGACAATGTCCCCAAGGGAGAATTGCTTTTGGCAAGAGCCGCACGTCAAAGTGTCGCCTGGGCCACCGCGAGATGATTGAGATTCCGCTGTGTTGGCGTAGGGATCCACTACAAATTGAAATAGAGATAATATCAAAACCTCATTCGAGACAATATTCTCTGTCGATTCTTGTTTTACCATTTTTATTTCACTTATGTAAACAACCTCGTGTAACATATAGATATATAGAAGCTCCAATAGATTTTATCCACTGAATGAACAAAGTCTCTCTTCTGAGTGGTTACACAGTATATCTCAAACCCAAGAGAAAACCAGGATAACAAACTTTCCTCCCCACTCACCACTACACCCTGGTCAGCTCTGACATTCTCATTTCTAGAGACATTCCAAGAATTTCCTTATTTAGTCAGATGACAGAATAACCAGAGGAAACCCTTGCGGGAGAAGTTTCCTCATCCCGGAAAGTAAATTTCCCGTGGAAAGTTGATAAAATGTCTCATTTCCTTGGTGTGCTCTCACATTCATACCATCTCATATGACAAGGGGGAAATATGCTAATCCTAAAGTCAGTGGACGAAAGTCAAACGGGATGACTTGTGCTCAGCCCATCAAACATTATATTTTTTTTGGCAATTGTTACAACTGTGATTGAGAAGATTGTCAATATTTTCAATAGAATATTCAATGTGACATTTGTAGCCTCTTTTCCCTCTTCCTTGTCTCCATCGCTGTAAGAGAGGAGGATGGAGGGAGAGTACAATACAGGATATTTTTATCCTCTCTTGATAACTATCTTGGCTTTTGAGATTATATGGAAAACATAGGTAGAGGAGAATCAGGGTATAGAAGAAAAAATCCACAGGGATAGTCGGGCATGTATTCATATCGGGAATATAATCTTGCCTGAATAAATCTCTAAAGTCAACGACTCACTTGGAGCGAGTGTGTGGTTGGCTTATATGGTGATTTTTTTGTGATGCAATATTATGGAAATGCGAGATGGACTGACTTGTGAGTGAGTGACACAGCCTGTGCTTGATATATTTCCTTGGAAGATGAGAAACCCAACATGGGAATATGATTGCCACCGCAAGTCTAACTTGTTGAGGTGGTGGAGAGAGAGAGAGATGTGAGGAATAAGCCTAGGTGATATGTCCCATTAGTTAATATCTAAGAATAGAAAACATATTTTCCTTCAAATTTCCCTTCATCACCAGCTAATTACCTTGACTTGATGACTAGTTATTCTTGAGAGGTATTTCTGCCTTACCTGATGAGGAGTTTGCCAATTAATCGGAAATGGAGGCAATTAGAAAGGAGATTGGTTTTTCAATATGTTTTTACAAAATAGATTTGTTTTTGTAAAGGGCTTATGATTGTGGAAGATTCGTGTTTGAGCATTAATGTATTTTCTCCAGAGTGGTTTTTTATGAATTCATTTTAGAATAATTATGATAATCATTTTACACACAAAGTGTAAAGCAGATTGAAATATGCAGAGTTTGCTTCACAACGTAGTTATCTATTTAATCACCATAATGTAGATTTCCTGGTCAAATAATTTCAAATAAGTTTTTTCCTCAATGCATCTTCTCCAAAGGGGGGAAAATGCTTTAGATGATTTCCATAAAAAAGTATTGGATCTGGACGGAGGCTCATATTACATTACAATGAGGATTTTTTCCGACTCCATTACGCAGGATGAAGAGGTGGCTGGATGATGTGAAATGAAAATGCAAATCAGACCGTCAACACCATCATCATTTCTTGGTGTGATATTGTGATAAGAAGAAAAAGGACAAGATTCCAAATTCTATGTAAATATACCCTCTCAAATGGAGCCTACTTATGCAAGAAGTTGAAGGTTTTCCTTGTCCAGGTTGGAAGCAAGCTTGCTGAAAGGTTCTATTATCCGGGGGAAATGACCGTTTTACAGGAGAAAGGATAATGCATGCAAAGTTACTGGCTTCACTCAAAGGGAAAAAATCAAAGTCAAGGAAACCAAATGGGGAAGATGGGAGTCAATGTATTTTTGACATAAAAAAGGGTTGATATTCTTTCTCTCATGTCCATTGTCCATTTTAAAGTGGTTCTTCACTTTGATGTGGTATTATGCAGAATAAAATGCGGAGAAAAAGGTCGGGGCGTCAAAAAGAGTAGAAAAAATGCATCAGTTTCCTTCCAAGAATGATTAATAATACCCGGGTAAAACTGCTTTTCACAATGGGTGGGGAAAATACGCACATCATTTTAGAATCGTGACCACACGATAACCACCCTGCTTTTTTATCTTTACATTTCAATCTCAAGCTTCTAATGGTTCTTTTTAGAAAAAAAGGGCTAAACTTCCAGGGAAAGTGGGAACTTCCTTTGGAAAATATATTTTTCAAGGAAGTCGACCGAAAATGCGTTAAAGGCGTTGAGGTTTTTTGAATGGGGAAAAAGTGTCAAGAGGAGAGGCTTTAGTGGAAAATTGATGAATTACCATGAATTGCATAATGTCATTAGAGATGTTGACTATTGTCATTGTCATTATTATGAAACATTGAAAAAGATATGATATGGGATGATGCGCCAAAAATTGTGAGAATGACCCATGTAGAGATTATTTCATATCCAATTTTTGACATTTTTTTCTCTCTCTCTTGGATATCATATTCCCCACGTGACAAACAAACCATAACAATAGTAAACAAAATCTTCCTTGTTTGTGAAATTTGATTTAACTCAAAAAAGGCAAACGAAATCGAGGGATTTTTACAAGGGAGAGATATTTAATCCGATTTGGAGAAAAAAAATATTCCAAAGGAAACAAAAAAAATTGACCCAACTGAAAAAAAAAATATTGCATAGTCATCATCATCATCATCATCTCTCCAGATGGATTACAATGATCGGTTTAAAAAAAACCTGTCAAATATGATATGATTTTTGCTCCCTTCCAAACAAAAAAACTCCATCAACGTCCCTTAAGCTTACCATCAAAGAAGACATCCACATCTTCGTCCATGTTTTTTCTCAAGGCAAAAATCAGCCTGTAACAAGTTTTTCTTCTTCTTCAACTGACCACCAAACAATCTGAGACACACAAGTACACTTGAACTTTAAAGGCTACCGAGGTAGCTCACCTCAACCCCAAAAATTCCCATCTTGACCGAGACCTTCTCCTTCTTGACAGGGACAAGGGAAAATATGAAGAAAAATGTGTCCCATGAGGAAAAGGAAATCAGCTTCTTTGAAACTCATTTTTTCATATTCTCACCACAAAAGAGAAAAACACACGAGGAGAATGGCACCCGTCAAAAAATTATGATATGCCGGTCATCCGTGGAAAATTGTTGTAAAAGGAAATGTGAAGTGAGCACAATTTGAGAAAATGAGAATACATCTGTGTCTGCACAGTACACCCTGCAAAGCACGACTACACTTGGGATTTCTCAGGTCAGATAAAGAAAACTTGAAAGTTTCCCCAAGTGTGTGAGTGCATGCATACGAGTACAAAGTTCTTTATGGAATGAATCATGGAGAGTACCTTACTTGCCAAAATCCATTTTACATCTTGTCTCTCCCCATCCCACTGTCTAACAATATAACACTACATTAGTTAGCTTAGGTTACGCTTTTTACGAGCTAGTCAACAACACACGCACAGACGCAGCAAGAAGTGCACAAACACAAGAGCAACTGGTAGAATGATGAATGACCACATTCATCCTAAGATATTATTGATGGCTATGATGAGATATGGTGAGGGAGCCTTCATGTGCTCAAGATTGACGGTAACATTTTTTTTGGTCCTTGTATTTTTTCCTCAAAAAATGTCAAATTGGATGACATCCCAAGCTGAGTTTTTTTGACCTGTTTCAAACCTCATTGACTTTAAAAGTCTTCTGCTGAAGGGCAGAAATATGAAGGGATAATACGAACTATCTTTTTCTGCAGAGTCATCCTAGCCTTTGGTTAATATCGCAAGAGATGAGAACAGACACTGGGGGGAAGTGAGATGGTCCAGAGAATGGGCAAGAGAAGGGAAAGAGGGGCTGAGGAAAAAAACATATATTTTTTTCTCCTTTGTTTCCAACTTATATTTTTCGTCTCACAATGTGAAGCGGTGGGAGAGAACTAATGGGATGGTTGTGGAGACCATTGCCATGTGGACTATGTGTACTACCTCATTTTCAGTTGACTACAAACGATAATCATATAATGACACAAGTGAAGCGACAAAAAAAGGGACAGGGTGAAAGAGAGAAATGTGAATAATGCGTAATATTCTCACATTTACACATAAAGAATTGGACAATGGGTCACATCGGAAATTTTTCTCGGTGGAGCCGCAGCCTCACACCAGCACGACATTATTTCCTGGTCCCATCCATGAATCCATTATTAGTGCCCCTTGTGTGTGTTCCTTGGTGGACATAGGGAGCAAACTAGAGGAAGAGATGTGAGAGGTATTGCTTTTTTGCTGGGAGGTTTTTTTTGTGTCCATCATGAATTTATATTTATATGGAAAATATCCTTCAATCAACAAAAATTTGTTTGTGTTTATAACGAAACGGTAAAAAGATTTCCTTTTTGTTAACCGTTGGTCTATCCCCATTTTTTGCTAGAAAATGAGTGAGCATTGTAGTTATGTATAAGTTTTAATGGATTTGGCCATTTGAATATTTTTTTCCAGGGGATATAAAAATATAAGTTATGAATATACACTGTCACCTCTGACCTCTACCTTTTTCTAGGTGAGTCCGTTACCCAAAATAGAGTTGAATGGGGAAACATGTAAAAACTCGCAAAAATGCAATATCCAGCTGGAATTTTTGTAAAAGATGTGAGCTAAGCTTTTTAATTTGAATTCCAATCTTTTTTATGGCACTCATAGTATTCCCAAGTTGACTCAGATTTTCTAACAATGTCACAACTTCACATTTTAAAACTCCACCTGTCTGCAAAAAAAATTGTTTTTGTTGTGCCAAGTATCCTTTTGAGAAAAACTTGATCTTTTTACATCAACAGGAAACTGACAAGGACAGTTTTCACAACTGTGTCAAATTATGTCATCCTTGGTAATATATATATATATATATATATAAAATCAGTTTCATAACTTTAAGTTTAACCCTTGACGAAAATGTGTTCCAAGAATGACAATGATATTTTGACGCTACAAAAATATGAGCGAGAAATACGCATATAATATAACAAAGTGAGGATTTGAGAATGATATGCAAAATGTTTGAAGTGAAAACCATCAGAGTAATTTCTCTCGGCCAAAAATGTATTTTCGAAATGATATCTCGTAGAGAAAGGAAGCTCACATATATTCCTTTTAGATTATTACGATTATCATATCATGATATGATTATAGCTTCTCTTTTTTTAGATGGATGGTTTGCAATTCAAAAAAGGGGGAACCCCCTGGAGGTTAGGTTTTGTCATAAAAATTGACCACAGGAGGTCTTCCCAAAAAAATCAAACTGTCCCCGCCACCACAAGAAGAGTATGAGAGGACATCCTCACGTCACAATTCGTCCCTTTCCATTTTTCGTTTGGTGACAAGGAGACGTTTTTAGAGGATAGTGGAGTTCACGGTTTTATTTCAAATACTTATTTGACGTAAAACAATTCAATAATCATTCCTCTTTCTCAACTCTCACTAGAAACTGTGCTCTTATATGAGAAGAAATTATCATTCATATGAAAACAAAATCCTCGAGAATCTAGAATGGCATGATGTTAACCGTGTGGATTCACTGGGATTTTTATTCACATTTCCCAAATTATTTACATCTCCATCTCCTTATCCTATTTTCTCCCAAACAAGGACATCGATGACGGAGAGGGTTGACATTTAAAAGAAACTCAGAGATATTGATTTTTCTCCACACTTTTTTCCTCCTCCTTTCTTCCTCTCTTTTCAGAGCTATTGTCCATCATGATGATGATATTGTGTGTATTATGCAGATGCTGAGTTGATCAAGTAAAAAAACATTCTGTGTCAATCACATGAGGACAAAAGCTCTCATACGTATATCCTCACAATATTCAAATGGAGGAATGAATAATGAAAAAAATATATCATTACAAGGCATTGGGTGGCCTTCTCATTGTCTCAGGATGGGATTGTCACTTAATTGAATGTGAAATGAGAGAAGGTGACTTATTGATTACTTCTATTTTTGACCAGGTGAGAGCAGCTGGACTCCTTTGTTTTATTTTGACTTGACCTCCTGCCTTGATCCGTACCTGATGTGCACACCCATCCAAATGAAAAGGAAACATATGCATGGGATCGATTTAACATTATAAGATTATTCAAACCGACAAATAATATTCTCGTTAAGGCTAATGCAATCAGCTGGTCATTAATCAGAGGAAAAAGATATTGAATTCCCTTTCAACTTCCTCGAACTCACGCCTCGTCCACAAGACTCAAATATTTTGGTCATTTTGCTCGGCTCGTTTTGGCACCGAAATATAAAAGGCGGAGGTGGAGACATGTCCCTTTAGCGGCAGCTGTTTTTCCATTGAGTTTCATGTTTGCAGCTCAGTTAACATCACACAGGGGCCCTCCAACAGAGAAAATGACCTGTTCTCTGGTCACAAATCAATCCCGCACGCGATATCAATTGACACAAAAAAAGATATACGAGTGGTCAGCCTTTTTTCAATTGAGTGTTTCCCTCCATTGTTCAGATTGTTAGGGGTTTAGAATAGATTACATAATCTGGACAATGGGCAGTCAGAGAACAAGATGGGCTTGTTTGTAAAAGAAGTTTTACTTTTGAATAAAATCTATCATTTCATGCCAAATACCTCCTCCTTGTATTTCATTATCTGGACAAGCTAAAGGTAAAAATGCTTTTGAAAGTTTCTACCACCTCCGCCTCCTTTAGCATGTATGAGGGTGGGTTGAAATGGACACGAAAAAAGTGACCCTTGAGGATAATAACATGGGTACAAGAGACACTACGAGTTTTTCATGTTTTACATCCATTCTCCCATTATTTTCCTTTCTGTGGCTGTTTAACGCTAAATTGAATAAAATATTCAAAACGGTCACATTCCCATTAGGAATTACATGGTTGTCTTGTATTCACGCGAGATAACTAAGCGTGACAATGTCTTCATATGAGAAAGTCCATGTAGCGACACAAAGACGGATTAGTGCGGGGAGGGTGAGAAAAAGTGGATTTGTGACATTATTGACATGACAGGAGGGAAGATTCGCGAAAATCGAAACTTTACTAAATGCTATAAGCTTCCAGGACGGAACCAGTAGTTCTGGTAAATTTCAAGGTAAATTGAGCCCAAAGTTGACACCAAGGTTGGGAGTCAGATGGACATTTGCAATCAACAAGTTCATCCCAATATGTCTCTTCACTGTCTTGTCATTTTCCCCAAGTGTAAGAGGGGTGATGGGAAGGAGAAGGAAAAAAGTCATTTTGTCACCTCATGAATCATCTGGTCACTTCTTGTTAGCTTTATGGGATTAGGAGAAATTGTGGTAATTTTCCCAAAGACATGAAAGTCTCCACAAAGAGGGGAAGTAAACACGAGATTTGGAGCTTGTAGGTGCTCCACCCTTTCCTCGTACTTATTCTCATTTTCCAATACAGCACACACACACACACACACACACACATGTATTCGTATTTTGCCGGATGAGACGAGAATGTGGTGTGACTAGTTTATAATATTTTTTTTGCAATTTTTGTCTCAGATAAGATTTTTTTTCAGTGGACGCAGGAAGGACTCATAAATATGGATAAGTTTAGAATGGACTTTGAGAGATAGATGGTGGGCTACTTTTTGTCATTTTTAATGAGTTTACCTTTCACACGAGAAGTTGCATCCTATTTTATCAGTTTTGCGGGGAAACTCTCTCTCTCTTTGGTCGCACCCACTTTGCAAATGTTTACCTTTCATCTGTTGGCCAACACATGAGATTATTTTGGGATAGGAAATTTGACTCGATTTTTCCCCACATGTCCGTTGATTTCATCATGTTTGTAATATATTGGCTATACTTTATTTTGTGAGTATATCAGAATTCCCTTTGGAGAATATCCACTTGAAAAAATGAAATATTGTAGGAAATGGTCAACATAAGAGGATGGGATTCCGTTTTTGGGATAATTTTCAAAGAAGCATTGTCAACTTTTTCTCTCCCTGTATGATAATCATATTTTATAGAGAGATTTTAAATACATGTTTTTTTCAAGGAAACTTGGTTTATTTTCTTTTAAAATGTTGGCAACACAACCCAGCATGGAATCGGATAAAAACATTATATTTTTCTGTATACCTCCTCCACACATTGAAAGAGTGGGAGAAGTGGGTAAGCTGAAAACGGTAGTTTTTATTGAAAACCCCCAAATCCCTCGTACTTTTTCTATTGTTCAGAGCTAAAGGTCTTTTTAATCCAATAATCGTCAAATGATACTGCACAGCTCACAATTGGGATTGTATGCAGCTGCAAGAGTGAGTAGCTATTTTATACGAAAGTTTGAACCATGTCAATTTTCTTGATTAGAGTGCTCTATTAGTTTATGCCTTTGAGAAAAATTCGTGGAAATTTTCCACCTGGAATATACCCTTCTGGGGGTAGCCTCCTCGTCAATCACTTTTTAAAAGGCAATCTTCTACTAGAAATCAAAAATTCCAATAGTACAAAAACAAGAAGATATATATTACAGCAAAAGTGCAATTTTTTATCCCCATATTGGCTAAACGACTCGACAAATACAAGTTTGCTAACATATTACACACATCCTTTGACTCTCACACGAACAGGATTTTCTCTACAATTCTTTTCTCCCTCTAATCAGATTTCAATCAGATCACAACACTCCAAGAGGGAACGTCACTTTTCCCTTTAGTTTTTATCCGTTTCAGTCAATTAGTAGCTTCCCTTGCTCAGCAATGCACAGAGAGAGCAAACATTCTACAACATATAAGAATTTACTCTCATCCATTTCCTTCTTTTCCACAATATTCCTCAAAAGAGGGTACAACTTTTGTGAAAAATACGCAACTTTATCCTCCTCATCCATCTGTTTGCTCTTTTTATGTCACAATCCTCCTGCACCAGCTCAATCTTCCTGTTGTCCAAGTTGATTTGAGAGGGGAGAAATATATCGTCTTGAGTTCAAACCAGAAAAGTTTAGCTACCTTTGTCTCACTTGTGTGCTTGTGTAAAAGGCTGTGACGGAAAAAACTGGTATAGTTCTCTTTTCCCGTTATATATAAAAAAAGTAGGACGAGAATAGTGGACAAGATGATATGATAATTTTTTCTTCTTCTAACCCTACCACCTTCACGCACAATGGACATCAGATTATTATCTAATTAGCAGAAAAATAGCCACCTGAAAAGGATTTAATTGAATGGACTGTGCAAACGATGGGATAATGTAATGATGAGGTGTCTATATCATATTTTATTATTAGAGACGGAGATAAATACTTTTGACATCGTCTTAGCTTCTCTTTCTTTGGCAATTTGTTACTCTCTTAAATATGCTTGTGAGGATTTGCATCATCAACTGATGATACAAATCTTTCTATTGAAAAAAATACAATGTAGTATGTCTGGTCAGCTTTAAAAAGAACATATATCTATGGAAAAGTCTCCAACAGATTTTTTACTCTTGAGAGGATGGACAATACATGATGGAGTGGTTTAAGACTCCTGTATTGGTGACCGTAGGAGGATTTACAGATATTTTTATGATGATGACGATCATCCCGATGATAAAGCTCAGCATGTCGTCTCAGGCTGAGAATGAGGTGGAGAACAACAAAGGTGAAATGTACATCAAATATATGCATGAGAGATATGTTATAAAGGAGGAGGATTGCTTATGAATAAAAATAAATTCAATTTGTATTTACGCCATATAAATGTGTATACATGTATAAATCCTGAATACAAAGAGTGGAGGCTCGTTAACGCGAAATGATTGAATGAAGACGGTGAGGATTTGTAGATGATTGTTTTTTTTATTGTTGTATTCTTCTTGCAGTAGCTCACAAGAGAAAGACTATTGCTACAGGGTAAAATATAAATTTGAATAGTTGAAAGATGACGTGATTGTGGATATTGTGTATGAATAAGTGGAAAGGTCAAGATGGTCAAGAAGGTGGTCAACAATTGATGACACGCTATGGGGATCCTAGAAGGAAAAGGAAGTAGCGAAAAAATAATTTGAGAGAGGGAGAGGATTGAAAAATAATCAGTTTCTTTTACACCTCCTCCTCAGCATTGGATGAGGAGGGATAAAATATAGAATTTGTTTTTCAAGGATAGAGAAAAAAAATCTTTTGAATATTTTTTTTCTTTGTAGGAAAGTATAATGTAAATGAGTGTTAGGAAGGGATTTCAAAATATTGTAATAGTTTCTTTGCTAAGGCTTGTCAAAAAAAATCTTGTTCAATCAGGAAGAATAAATGAATATGAAATTAGCTATTTTTCCCCTTTTCCTTCTCTTTTAAGACTCTGGGAAGATGAATGCATAATGGATCTGTATTGATTTGACTGCATCTGCCCATATAACTCAACTACATTCTTGGGTATTTTTTTGTTCAAAATACAGTGAAGAAATATATACATATATCATAGAACACACACACACACACATCTACCTTGTTCCATTTTCTTAAGACCACAAAACAACCAAGATTTGAATGGACATTAGACTCTGTCATTCACCCCTTTTTTTCTCCGTCATATTTTCATCTGCAGAGTGACACCTAACTTACATAGAGCAAGGGCCAGGGCCAAGGTTAGAAATTGTTTGAGATGAAGAGAGAAAGAAGCAAAATAAAAAGCGACATTTTTTTCCAGGGTATAGCTAACTTTACTTTAACAAAATCCATTGTCATCTGTTTCTCTAGTGGTGTCATTGTTGCACATGTTTTTCACCTTGTTTTTTTCTCCATGTGTATGAAAATCCTATCTGATTTGACATTCTCAAAGGTAGGAAAACGCAGATTTTTTTTCCACAGCTAGTTTATCATACAGAAAGGGATCACACGTCTTCTAACTTTTCAAAGGGGTGCGGCCTTATGGGAGAAATATGGGTAAATAATAGATTTCATCGATAGAGAAAATCTGTTGTGTGTTCTACACACCACAAGCAACAATTACCCTCATTTTTTCTTTTATCCCAAACAGGATAACCCGTTAGGTTGACAGGAAAAATAATATATATCATTTCCATCTTTGTCCAATTGTCCTTATTCTACAGGTGGGCTGTAGTATATGAGGGCTGAGGTAAAAGAGAAGAAAATAACTTTTTCAAAGTTCAGATCCATGATGACCTTCAAGTTTCGCGTTACACCTTTTACAACTAACGGATTTTATTTTTTTCCTGATGGCACACTAACTCATCATGCTTGAAAAGCAATAAGAAGGGATGCTACTGTTGTAATTTTTAAATGTGCAATTTTCTTCTTATTTTTTACCACTAGTTTGCTCAATGACATAGATCGACAAAAGCAAGATGGGTTACTGATGGAGAGGAAATACGTGAATGGGAGAATTTGTAATTAAAAATCCCGCCATTAAAGTGAAATGTGAGTCACGCCTCTTGACAAAATTGCATAGGGCTGAGAAACTCGAACGAATAATAATCAATATAAGAATTAATGGTTCTTCTTGGGCTTAGCTTTGAATTGTCTTAATAAGGACTATCCTACATGAGCTGCTTTTCAAAGGTAATTTTCCATTTGGGATAATTAACTTTGTGCAACATTTTTTTAAAGATGTAATTTGGTTTTAATAGTGTATTCAAGAGAAATATTCTAATAGGAGGTTTTTTCTTGCACTTTGTAAGGTGCTAACTCAAGTAGAAAATGACTCGATTAATTAGAGCAGTTTAAATGCATAAAAAAAGTTCCTTAATCGATTTCTAGGAATTGGAGGATTTCTTTAAATTTCAGAATGGATTGTTGTTTATCGTTTTAAATTAAAAGAAAGAACTCCCGCATCTCTCTTGTGACATTACATGTCTAGGTTTGCAGTCATTACTATGATGATTACCGTGCACGCACACTGCACATGTCAATCTTCACACTGACAATTTTTTATACCTTATCTCTTTTCCCGTTGTAATGAAACAAGGCAGTGCGTTGCATGAGGTCGTGTAAAAGAAATTGTCTAGAATTGCACACAAGAAGAGTATTTCTTTTTGGATGGGGAATTGTTTATTTGTTTTCTCGACCTGCTCATTCCCTCAACTTCACCGCCCACACCTCCAGTACATGAGAAGAGGGGGTATTATCACAAAATAAGAAAATTGAATGATGATGATGTCTTGATTAAATTAGCTTATAAAAACAACATCATTCTCCTCTTGTTTCTAAAATGACTGTGCAAAACATAAGCCCGAACAGGCAACTTTGGATCCAGTGTAATTTCATAGATCATTCACTTCTTAGCCAGGAAGTAAACTCGTGAGTGATGTAACAGTTGCAGTTTTTACGTTAAGACTGGTGCAAATTAAACGAATTAAAAGTAAAAACTAGCCCAACATTTGATCAAAATTAGATCCAATTATTTCATTCCTGAAATATTATGACTGCCCCCATCTTGAACTCGTGCACATCCTGTCAGTGCTCAATTATATTTTGACAGTGTCATGTCAATGCACCCTCCTCACTCTTGACAGGAATACCTTCATCCAACACCGCTCCCTCTGCTACTGTCACTGTGCAATATTATTTATCCCCAAGTGTTCTAATCCCACTGACAAAATCATCATCCAATTCGCCTCCTTCCTTCTCACCGAAAACATTAGCCCCTCCGTGGTTAACGATATGACTTTTGTAATCCGACAAGGTAAACGTAGTCAAGTCAGACTTGGTTCATCATCCCATCATGATCATTAGATGTGACGCCCTTTGCCCAGCAAATCACGTCTTTCCCCCATCTTACAAGTCTGTCCATCACTGACATTTTATTATTGCCTGCGTGTCCGAAGCATCTCACAAGATGAAAAACAGAGCAAACCAAATTGACAAATATTATTTCACTCCAAATCCCACCCCATTGGTGGGTCATCCAAGTGTTAAAAATAGAAATGAAGAAATCATAAAAGAATCATAGGTTCTATGGTAAATAGACGTTTCACCTCTAAAGGACAAAAGGGGAAAGACACTAGAGGTCAAAATATTGTGTAGTGTATAAATGATAATGATACATTTAAAAAAAATCAAATCTCCTTTAATATGATAATCACATCTTTGGAAATTTCTCAAGTGTGACCCTCTCTCGAAACAATATTTTCTAAAAGGGTTGAAGGTGATTGGTGCAATATGGAAAAAACACAATGAGTGATATCCACCACTTTATTTGTGATTGATTGATTTCACCTCGTGATAAACTCTGTATGTACTTACTTGGCTCATGAATATTTCACCAGTTTTTTTTCACCCCGCTGTCACATCATGTAGATTTGGAGAAGAAATCGCCATAAAAAGATGAAAGGATGTGAAATGAATGCAATATAATATCACTATTTTTGATTCAACGTTGGCAGGGGATAAGGATCATTAGAAATTTAAAATAGTCGATTTCCCAAGTTTTTTTCTGGATTTAAAAAAATGAATCTTGTAGCTAGTGTATCCCATTTAAAAATAATATCACCGTGACCAAAGGATGCGCTAGGTACATATGTGATTAAGCAATAAAGGGAAACGTACTGGTTGAAGGTATATGCAAAACTTATTTCGACATGGACTTGTCGACATCGCAAAAAAATCATTTTAAAGTATCAACACGCGTTTGGAAGCTGAAAGGAAAAAAAGAAAATCCTACTTTGGTCAGAGAAGGAAGAAGAGAGAGAGGCTGAGAAAAAAATTAGCTTTTTGGAGAGTCAAAAACTTTTCTAAAAATATCCCTCCAATTCCATCCAAAGGGAGAATACATTCTTGAAAAATCCAAAGTTAAAACTCCAGCATCCTACATCCTTATTTTGTAAGAACTTTGGCCTTTGGTTGAAAATGAATAATTTTCTTAGTTTTTTTTTCTCTCTACACACTCCTCGTGTGATGACTGTGGGGGAAAAACTCTACTTATTTCCATCTCCCATGGATATTGTCACACTTGACCTTTTTTGTCTACTTTGCCCCTCCCAGGACTTTGACTTTTTTCCTCAACAATTCTCAACAGGAATGCATGAAATTTGAATATTATCATGAACAACTTATATCCGAACGTGATCCCATGTAATGTCGTATTTGGATCAAAGATCCTCCTCCAAAAATATGCGGACACTTACCTGGAAAGAGAATAAAAATATTGTTAAAAATCACTTATCAATTTACAAAATACATTCATATGATCAAAAACCTCAGAGTGCATTTCTCTTTCAAAAGGACACCAGCTTCTTAGTAAAAATTACTTTTTTCTCTCCTTTCAAACATTTCCATGTAAATTGGCGTGTACACACGTACATTTCTTTAAAAAATGAATGCAGCCCCATGCCCCCACATTCTTTATAAGAGAGCGGAAGACAGTAGCAAAAAATATAAACGGAGTTGACTCCACTCCAGAAAGTGTGCACCTTCTTTATAGCGTTGCACATGTTCCCAATTTTTTTCCCTCTTCTTGGTGTATATATATGAGTGTGTGTAGTCACTACAGAAAAGTGAATGTTTGGCTGTGCTCTTGAATTCTCATTTTGCATAATATCAAGATCACGGCTACCATTCCTTCCATTGCTTCGCACTCCACGCATGCATCTCATCATCATCATCACCCTTAACTTCTTCTCTGACTACGGAACTTCTTTACTGCATTAAAGATATCCAGCCCAGGAATAACTTTTGTTGGGAGAAGAAAAGAGCACGAGGAGAGTGAGAAAAAAATGCATTTTCTCTTCGACCATCATCATCATCATCACGACCATCTTCCCAAAAAAAACTTCCAGGAGCTTTAAAAGTTTTCTTGGACGTGGGCCTAATAACAACACGTGGAGAAGCTGCACACGGGGAAAAATACGGGAAGCAAGTGCTCCGCTAAATAATCTCTACCATTCCATTCCATGCTTTCGAAAAATTCAAAGAGACACATACACATAAACTCACCAAGCAAAAAAAAATCCTCTGCCCTGCCTTGCTTATAAGGCTACTTGGAACAAGAAAAAAATATATGCTGAATTGTGGATTTTTTTCCCAGTCTTAAAATATCCCTAGACCAGTTTTAAACACTTCCTCCATTTATTTCAAAGAGAATCTCTTTTTTTTTGAAATCGACAATCCTCATTTCACTTTCATGGATAAAAAATATATAAAGTGAGATCTCTTCAATAAAAATCTCTGGCATTGCAAACTTTGCCAATGCCAATGTCAACTATTTCTATTTTTTATATATCTTCTCCGATCCCTACAACATGTCAAGTTTGTGCGTGTCTGCGTGCATTTCTTCAGTCTATATTTCTTTTGCAGTTCATTTCATCTGTGGAGCACGCACAAACACACACACATGTTTCTCTTTCCATGTGTTTTATAAGTGTAGACAAAATATATATGTACGATATTATTATCTCTAGCAAGTCGTATGAATGACTATGAGATGAGGATAGTGGAACTCTTGGAGTGATGAGTGAGTCACGCTTTGCAACGCAAGTTTACTCCATTTCTGTATTTCCCGTTGAAGAGACCGAGAAAGAGGAGCTCTCTGAAAGTTTTCATTTTCTTTATATATTTTTTCTTCTCTCTCTCCTCCTTCTTGACTGGTGTGTTCTGGATTTTAAAAAAGACAGATGGGAATGTATGCTGTGTTTTTTAGATGAAGCGGTTCAATATCCGCCTACATCCTCTAGTCAACCTTTTTTTCGTTTTTGTTCCTCTTTGTCTCTTCTCCACACTACTAGGGATAATGGCAAAGATGATAATAAAAATGCAACAGAGTTGCGTCGTCGTGAAAGGGAGTTGATTATTATGTAGTTTTTTCTCTTGTTTTCCACTCGCGGAGAGAGGAAGAAGAGGAAAAAAACATTTTGGTGTGTTCAAAGTGAAAAAAAATGTGAGGGATTCTTGGTTCTTTTTTAAGGATGATATTTATTTTTTGCTTGGTCTCTCCGGAGGAGGATGGATCTCTCCCGGTTTGAATTTTTTTTGAAGGAGGAGGGGAACACTACATCTGCATGTGTAGATGTGGTGGTAAAATGCATAGAGAAGGATTTTTATGAGGGAGTAAATGCATATGTGGAGAAATTGAAGATAATTTTTTCCTCTTTACATCAAACCCTTGTAGGTTGAGAGTTTCGCTTGTTTTTTTATCCTGATTATGATGATCATGAGGATGATGACGACGGGCCCGGATGATGGTCCATGTGTGTACACACACACTCTCACACACAAACATAGACACACACATATGCGTAAAAGAAGTCTCATCTCATCAGCATAATGCTCATCATCATCAACCCTAACCTTTTTTTACCGACGAGTATCAGGATGATCATGATGAGCATCTTATATATTTTTTTCTCCTTTTCGTGGAGTCAACACTAAGCATATCGGATTTCCGTCCGAGACGTTGTGTAAAAAGGGGAAATCAAAAAAGGGAAATGTGTAAATGTTTTGCGTAGGGATATTGTCTCACAAAAGATGTACAAGTGAAACGTATTTTTGGTAAAGACTGTGGAGTAGAAGAAGAAGAAGAAGAGAAGAAAATGTATTTTTTCTTGTTCACTTCTCACCATTTCATTGGTATTTGGTTTGCTCTCTGAGCAAAATTTGAAAGGAGGGTTTTGAGTCTCTCTAGGAGTTTCACACTTTTACAAGATAAAAGGAGATAATGACGAGGAGACACAGCGGACAAGAAAGAGAGAAAGAAAGGTCCGTTGCCAAGAATTTTATTTTTGGGACAAGTTGGCCAAAATGTCGTCGTCACCAGTGGTTAGCTTATTCAATCTCGCTCTCTTCAATATACATCTATATACCACCTCCTCCTCATCATCACTTTTTAGACAGGAGTTTTTTCCATCTCCCATGGCCAGAGACAACGTGTACTTTGGCGCTGGTCACCTTTTTTACCCCTCGTTACAACGAAAAATCCCATGATAGGACCCAGTCCATATTACTCGTTATGTCATCATCCCAGAAAAATATATATTTTCAACCTCCACACACAAATCTCAAGTCATGTGAGAACCTGAAATATATATCCACCCGCTTAAAGAGAAGACCATCCTGCAAAATTATGAAACGACTCACAAATATCGTGTAAAGAAGAGACACAAAATGTAACTGTATATTAAGACAGCTACGATTTTTATATTTATATACATATACATATGTACAGAGTAGATATAGTATTTCCACTTATGAGAAGGATGGGCTGCAACTGGCTATTTTTAAAATGCTCCTCTCTCTTTTTTGCCATCCTCGACCAAGTTGTAATTAGTCCCCTCTTCTCAGGAATGAATCAACTCTGACATTTATTTTATTACAGGGATAAATCTCCATCTGTGTAGAATACTTTCTTTCGAGTAAAATAACCCTTTCCTTCCTCCAAGCTAATTTTACTCTTAGCATTAATAATAGCCAGTGTAGAATTAGTTTTTGTGATTGATTTATCCCTTTTCGTTGCCATTCTCAAAATGACCGAAGCAAATTGAGACCGGTAAATTTGTTTTTAAAAAGAAGTATCAATGCAAAAATAAATACCAGAGGTGGATTGAGCGCATTTTAACTTTGCTTGTCTTTCTAATCACTTTTATCATTATCCTTCTTCCCTGTCCTGATTTCTTTGACTTACAAGTGGTCTCCAAATAATGGGATGATGAAAATGATAATGACGATATAACACGAGAAGAGCTTACGACAAAACAAAATAATCCTTGTCGGCTTTCTCAAGACTCTCTAATCGTGTTCTGTCCGTCATATTGGACAGCTGGACAGATGGACAAGCTTAAAGAGAAATAACGTGATCTTTTGTGTTTGTTTTTCTTTATTCCTTTGGTCGACGAATAATTGGAGAGATGATGATCTTGGATTAAATACTTTTATTAACAAATAATAATAAAAAAAATTGGTCGACAAAAGAGAAGAGCTTAAAAGGAGATATAATTTTCTTCCTTGTTCTAATTCTCTATTTTTTCTTCTTCTTCTTCAGCCGGCAAATATGTGTGAGTGTTCTTATCAAATGAATTCAATCTTGTAAAACAAATTCTTAAAGGGAAAAATGATAACAGTGATATGAGATGATGGGATCATTATCATTTTGTGAATTTTTTTTTATCATTCCTCTTTGCATATTTCCCTAACAAAAAACCTGAGTGAAGGCTTCAGTAGCAAAAAAAGGAATTAAAAATGGCCATGTTTTTTCTTTTCAGATTGACCATCCAATGAAATGGTCACATGAATTTATTTTTTCTTGCTCTCAAATGTCAGATCACGTTTTCAAAAACCCAGTCTCATTCTCTCTCTCTCGAGATGTTCAAGATTGGCACGAATTTTCATGAACAAGTGCTACCTCACTTCGTGACTTTGGAGGAATAGGCGTTGTCCCTTTAGAAACAAAAGTTGTCAAAAAAATAAAAGACTGCTGATCAGAAACCCATTACAAGCTTGCTTCGTTGAGCAAGGGAATATGAGTTGCTCAGGTGTGAGCTTATTTCAGAACGGATGTACTAGGTCAATTAAACACGACCAATGACCAGAAAAAAATACACGTTCCCCCCGGAACTCACTGTCAACTTTGAAATTAGGCTTGAGCATATAAAAACTCCTAGTCAATGACATTCATTTCATCTTTGAAGGGGGGAAAGCGGGAGGAATATTTTACAAAATATTCCCACATGAAAAATTTCTTGATGCAAAAAAATGAACAATACTCTCTCGTTTACAATGATACACCTCGTCATCCTCGGAGAGTGAGTGTGATCACAGTTAATTTACATGTTACCCCAGTAGGTCCTCCCGATTTTGGAGGAGGTTGCAAAAAAATAGAAATAATCGTCCATGCTGTGCTCTCCTTTTGGGAGTGCTATTTAAATCAGAGAGAAAAATAATAGAGATAAAAATAAATGGACCATTGCAAACTCCCTAAGAACTGCACACTGACCTTTTCCCTGTGTGATTCAAATCTTAGATATCCGGTGGGGGTGGTGGGAGCATATAAAATTCCCTGTCTCAGCTGGACAATGGGCAATATGAGGAATTTGGGAAGATTACTTGTATATTGATTTAAATAACACTCCACCTTAAAAACCCCCTCCTAGAGAGGATCTTTCAATTGAATGTACAGTTTTTTTTCTTCTTCTCCTCTTCTGCGTCCCCATGTGTAATCATCTTTTAGGCTATTTTATTATTCTCTCATTTTTTGCCATGCACCGTTACACATTCTCAAAGAGTTTTCAACCATCTACCTTTTTCCTTTGTGAAGACAATTTTATTACGAAAATTATGCAACCAAATTACAACCACTTTATTGACTACACTCTACGTCCACTCTTGAAGAAAAATAAGTAAGGGTTGGGGTGGGCCCGAAGTTTTTTTAGCTGGACATTATGATTATTCTTAGATTACATAATGACTTGGCTCTTCTCTCATACTGTGTCTTACTTCCTGTTTCCCTTTTGCAAAGGAGTAATTGAATGAGAGAATGCTGAGAACAATCCCAACAAGAGAAGAAAAAACCGCTCTCTTCATTTCCTCTGTCAAGTTTGTCTTGTTGACTTGAGTTGAGCTGTTCCTTGTCTCATTTTCTCTTGGCACCTGGCATCATCTTGTCCTATTCTATCCGTAGCATATCCGCTCATTGAGAGACCAGCCCAGTGAGCATGAGAGCTCAAAGTGAAAAGATGAGTGAGGGTGTCCTCCTCCCAATATTGTAAAAAAATACATTTCTAGGGATACGCTAAGCAATTACTTGATGACTTCCTTTCCATCTTGTTTCTCCGCTCCGTTGGTCGGTGGAAAGAAAACAGTCAACTGACCAGTGGACCATGACATAGTCACGACAAACATATAAAAAAGGGTATCCTCCAAGACAAAGCTTTTTCAGGGAAGATGGGGAAAATTATATGCACTTAAAAAAATACATATACATCCATAACCCACCACATCGGAAGATAGGGAAGATAATAGTAAAAAGATATAAGGAGGAGGTCATCTTAGGAAATATATTAAAGTTTAAGTTTTCTCTAGTAAAAAAAATCATTAAAACCTCCATGACCGTTTCTCTACATTTAGAACTCATAAAGTATCCGGATGAATGAGCTAAAGAGAAGAGTCACACAGAGAGGTCTAAAATATCTCTCAGATATAAGAGACGAGAGTGGAGGTGAACAAGAAACTAATATATGCTCAACAGACTGAGAGAGAGAATGTAAAACTTTTACACACAAGAGGACATGCACATGCACCGAGCCAAGATATATTTGGACAGTGAGAAAGACACGGGAGACTTTGTGTTGAAAATCCGATTTTTTCTCTCTATCCATTTCCCCGGGTATTAAAGGATGTGTATGTGTAAAAACCTTATACACATGTTGATATCCTCTTGCATACTTTCAAGATGCATAGATCCATATCAAGTAAATTAGCATCGGTGATCCACTCCTGTAAACAGGGATGGTTTAAAAGGAGGAAAAATTTAACTATGATTTTTTTGTCTTGGATATATATCCTTTTTTAATATATGTGTTTCTAACCGTGAAGAGGTTTTAAAAAGATGCTTTAGCAGAGACAAACTCGGTTTTAAAAAATTTTTGTCCGAGAAAGGCTCCCTCTTTTTCCTCCATAGTTAAACCAGAGAATATTATGTATATATATGTGGGAGCATATACCGTGTTTGCTTTCATGACTCCTTTTTTATATAGTATTTTTTTGCGTGATGCAACATTGCAATGTCTAAAAATTGTTTTCCTAATGATACCCCAGCTCGTGGAGGAATTGTGCATAAGAAAAAATGCACTTCACTGCACATAACCTCCCAAATACCCTGACTAATAAGGGGAAGAGAGAAGGGCAGTGTGGAAATATGAGAAAGTGTAGTAGACAATGTTTCGCAAGGATTTTTAAGGATATCCTCATAATGATCATCATTTCACCGGTTTTCTTACATACCATACGTGAGCACAACGTCCTCCTCGACCATTTCTTTGAGAATAGATGAGAGAGAGTAAAAGAGTAGGAAAAAATGGAAGATTAGAGAATCTCTAAATTTAGAAATTTTACCATGAGCAAGACTTTACAAAGTTTAACAAGGGAGGATTGCACATAATCCACATATATATTTTTTTCTTCACGTCCTCATGTCAAGGAGTTGGCTGTAAAGTAGAGAAAAAAATGCAGGAGAGATAGAAAATACATATTTTTTTCTCAATGAGACGTACACAGAATACTAGTGCACTGGTCGACATTTTTTGTGTCATTGTGATAAACCTCTCACGGTCGTCAATGTGTATAGGAGCTTCTCATTGCGTAATTTTCATCAAAGGAAGGAAAATGGGTTTAGCGCGCGCTGAATCATTTTTTTTCTCGGATTAAGCACCTCCTCATTTCCATTCCTATTCATATAAGCTTCCTTAGGGGAAAAAATGGAATTAGTGAAGAAAGACATTAAATGATTTTCATCCTTATGTCGTGTCCACTTCTTGTGAGGTCTTTATATATATTTATATAGGATCGATTTTATCGGGAAATATATGCATATATAGCACAATATTAATATCCCTATAGTTGGAACAGACAAGACGCTAATTTTCTCCGAGTTGGATGGCAATTATGATAATTCCTTTATTGCCCTTTTTAATATGGACCATTTCCTACTCAAAAAAATATTCTCCTCCACATTCACATATTTTTTGGTGAATTCTCAAATTCAATAGTTTTCCTCAAGCTATGAAGTAATATAAACGACATAAATATCAATTTTCACGGATCGACAGCCCTCACACAGGAGGGAGAGCTAAGAAGGAAAAAAATTGAGATATAAAACAAGTTGTGAAAACTGCTTTAAAGGATTTTCCCCATTTGAAGCATACCACGACGGGATAGAGATACACGCTAGGGAAATATATAGTGGCTAAATGTAATATTCTTTTTTCGGTTTTTTCCTCTTTCACAAGTTACAACTTGGAAGATGATGATGGAGCCATGGGAACATTGCCAAAAATATTTTTCCTCTCGCTCCCACTTTTTGTCAATTTTTTTTATACATTGGCTACAAAATACCACGGCTTTATACCACGTCTATATTAAAGTAAGAGCGGAAGGAGGGAATATGTACAAGGCTTAATGGACATTTGGCCTCTTCGTCATCGTCATCATCATCCTAATGATGAGGACAAAAGTGAACGGAGCCCAGGAACTTATCCACTTTTCGGCTAAATGTTCTCTCTCTCTCTCTCTCTCTCTCTCTGAGCATCAAAAATATATATAATTCTTGTTCATGTTCCGTGTGGATTTTGTGGTTGGCCGTGGAACAGAGTACAATATGGCTAGTATTAAAAACAAGGAGTGAAGTAGTTACGCGGGATGGCTAATGGACTGCATGAATGGGCCAAAACACGTCTGTTCTTCTGGCTCATTTTAATGCATGCATGCGATATCCCATTGTTAGCCGTTTTCTCCCTTGTAGCCAGAGATGTAAGTTCCTTTGCCAAAAATCCATCCAAGCCCTCTCAAAATCCGAAGCCAGCAACCACACTACCATTTTCTTAAATCGCATCCTAAAGCATATTTATTTCCTGGTCATTACAACCCACTTTGGACAATCTGGCTGGAGCAAGTTTTCCAGTTTTTTCTTCTTCTCAAGCACAGATCCACATCATGGAAGAATGTGAACATTGTAAGAAAATATTTGTAATCCCCTTGTCCAAGTTGTGAGAAGGTTTTTTTTTTTTTTCAAATCTCACCATTTTCTTCCTCTTCCTTATCTATCTAAAGCGATCAGTATGACCGCGACAGATACTAATAGGGGATGATAACCCTCGTGTACACATTTCTTTACTGCTTTTCTCACATTAAAAAGCAATGAAAATATATATATTTTAGTCCACCCTTCATCCGAGGAATTGGGAAATTTGCACGTTTCTCAAGTATAAATAAAAAGAGGATGTGCACCAGCCAAAAGAGAGAAAAAGTATTATCCTTGTGTCAACAAGGGAAACAATCATAAAGTCCATTTCGATGATTGCCTTGCACACTTTAAGAGTGACCTTGACACCAGGAATAATCCTTCTATGTCATATTCTATAAAAAAAATATTCACTTGCTATGAATTGAAAAGATGTAGGCTACTCTTCCAACAAATCACCAAAACAATCTTTGATTTTATTTCTTTATCTAAAATCCTTATAGACATGTAAAAGTCCAGGTTGTTTTCCTTGAAGGAAAAAATAACCTTATTCTAAAATGTCCGTTTTTCTATCAGATTAAATTACTCTAAAGAGCTCAAGTTGCTTCTGGATATTTTTTTAGAAAGAAAATCACGATGAACGTGTAAAGAGTAAAAAAAAAACGTTTTTGTGTAAAACACCGTCTGTGTCCACATGTGAAGAATATGTAGTCATATAAAACCATGAACAGTTAGAGGAAGGAAAAATCTCACACATTTTTCTCTACTTATAGCCTTTCATTCCCTTACGAATCTATGGACAATCATTTCTCTCCATTTTAATCCCCATTTACCATCCCACCGACGACCTTTTTTCGAAATATGTAAGTTATGCACTGCCACAGCTTCCTTCATCTAATTCCTTCACCGTCCGAGGATTTATCAACAGAAAAAAAGGACTTGGAAAGAGAGAAGAAAAACATGAAATGATAAAAATCCGACACACAACAAACAAAAAATGAGTATCTCTTTCTTCGCCTGGATATGTGCGTAAAACCTTAATCCTAAAAAATGACCAGAATCACTAACAACCATTCACAATCCACTTCCTCCCTTGTTCTCTCATGTGACAGAAGATGAGATTTTATTTTCTCTCGTATTTTTTTCAGTCTTGGACAAATTGGGTTTGTGCTGATATAGATTCCAACCTTGATAAAGATGTAACTTAAAAAGTATAATATTTTTGTGCATAAAAAAGCCAGCTTTAACCTTCAAAAAATATTCCTCTGTCCATTCCTTCTTTTCACAAATAATCATTATTCCCCTCCCATTACAAGTAGCCCTAATCAATCCATTTTTTCCATAGAGAAAATTTCCACATCTTTAAAAACATTTTAATAGTTTTTTATTGCTACTTAAAAAAAGCCTGAATTTCCTCTCCCTACAAAAAGTTGATCCAGCTGGACCAGGATCCACCTCAATATTCCAATTGTTGTCTATCCTGACGACCATAGAAGCTGAAGGGAAGAAAAATTCCAGTCCCTGAAAACATAAACCGTCCGTCTGACGAAATCCCCACTCAACATTTTTTTATTATGAACAAGACAACCACCACATAAAAAAGGCTAGCCATACGGACACATATACCTAATCAAGGAAGAGTTGTCTGCACACTTGAGAACACTTGGTGGGCAGCGGTGGAGGGATGATGAGGATATTTTTTATCTCGTAAAAAATTATCCTCTCTGGCCACTTGGCTGACTGACCTTCATTTTCCCTTTCATTTCTCAACCAAACCAGAAGGCTCCCTTTATGACAACCCTGTGTAATTTCGTGAAGGGGGAGAAGGATAGAAGAAGAAAAAAGCTTCTTTTCATTTCTCGTCTTTTGCCTCCATATATAACCGTCTTCTCACACGCTATCCCCGTTGGCATATGATAATCTTGTTGAAATAGAAAGGGAAAAAAGGATAATCGACTTGGGAAGATAAGAAAGGAAGATTTTTTTCTTAGGGAGAAAATAAAGTCAGCAGACTTTTGATTTTTTTTCCTCCTGAAGGGACTCTTTCCCAAGTTTAGAGATTTCCTTAAGGCCATCTATTTTTGTTTGTGGTTTGGTATCTTGAAGAAGAAGAAGAAAAAATGGACAAACAAGTGATAAACCCAGACCTAGACAATCTCATTTCATTGTCAAGGTGGACAAGAAAATAAAACTTGATCCTTTTCTGGACAGACAAGTTTTCACATTGTTATGGACATATAAAACTGACCTAGAATCAAGTGCGTAGATATGCATGCGTCAACAATGGAAAAGGGTTGAAGCCTCATTTTCTATTTTTATAAAGCTATGAAATATTCGTTGAAAGGAGTGTTGGCTATTTATATGAGAAAATGAAAAGGAAAGTTTCTTATGAAATGGGTTTCTTCTGTCGACTCTAATTTAATTTTAGAACATGCAAAGGAAATTATTTAACAATTTTTTTTCAGGTTAATTATTATTACATGGGAAATGGGTAAATCAAATTTTTTCTACCATATGACTTTCCAGTCATATTACTATTTTCTAACTTGACTACATACCGATTGCGGATTTTGAAGCTTTTTCTCTCTTATTTCAAGTGACCAGAGAGCCAACCTTACAAAGAATCCATTTTTTCAACAAAGGAACTCTTTTTTACCCTTGCACTCATTTTTTTAAAAGGCTTAAAGCCCACTTGGAATTATGTGGTCAGATGCTGGAACACTCGAGTAAGTTTTAAGGCATGCCATATGGATCTACTGATGTAAGTTTTTTTGTATTTCGTGTAAGCCTTCCTGCATGCAACGTCTGAATGAGATGAGATCCCTTTTAGAGTATTTTCTAAAGGGGTCATTAATGACTTCACATCATCACAACCTTCTCCTCTCTGTACCAACGGACGTTAGCAATTCTATCCTAAAATAACAAAAAACACAAACTCGAAAAGTCCCCATTGTTTAAAACCTTCACAGAAATATATTCTACTGGTCAGACATGGGGTCCTCATGGGAAAGAAATAAACGCTAGGTTAAAAAATATCCATTCTCTCTTTTTTCTACTATAGCATCAAAAAAGGGTTTGACATTGTCACATCCACTCGAAAATTGAGGGAGAATATAAAGGGGCGAAAATAAAAAGCTTTTTAATCGCTAGACCCCCAGTGGGAGTTTATTTTAGATGTGTGTATTCTTATCTTCTTTTTTTCAAAAAATGCTCCTATGATGCAAAGAAGGAAAAAGGTTCCTATTTTTACCTCCATATGAGCCTCATCAGTTGCCAATAATTATACATTCTGCCTTCCACTCAACCTTCATTAAGTTGGTCTAATCACTAGGCTCACCCACTAGACTGGGTTATCTCTCTGTGGCTCAATTATACTCTATAATTTTCCCCACTCCCTGGGGCACTCACCCTTTTATATCAAGGAGACTGAGGAGGAACCAAAGGATAATAGCTAACGCTTCCTCGTGTCAATCTCGTCACTTGTCAAAAATCACAAAACTAGCAAATGTCAACCTTAACAATGGTCCATAGTGACCATGTTGGTCTTCACGTCTCAATTTGAAATGACATCCTTAAAAAAAACTGATTTTTAGGAGAAAAAATATCCTCCTCCCTTTGAAAATCAGATCTATAGCCACCAACAAAGCTAAATAGGAGGAGAATAGGTTTTACGAGGTATTGTCCTCTTGTTTGTTGAGTGTCCAGTGGGAAAAAAACCGTAAATATTCATTTTACACAGAACCACTTGCCCACCTCAGCTGCTATTTTTAAGGATATTTTTCCCCTTTTTTGGGTATACGTATTTCGTGGCCAAAAAGTTTTGAAGGTATTCCTTTATTTTGTTCCGTCGTAAAAATCCCTCTTCTCTACTTTGTAATCTACTGGCCATTTACCTTTCCTTCCGCTCATTGATAAGATGAAAGGGGTAAATTTGCCTACATGTCTGAACCACTTTGTGATGATGATGTAATGTGAGCAATCACCCAAAAAACCAATCTTTTCCTCAGTTTATGACCAATTTCGTCCACGACCACCGTAGATAAAATAGATACTTTAGGAAAAGCACAAAAAGGAAAGCTGATGTGTACATAACAACTTTTTGGTGTCATCCTCCTCGTCCTTTTCTTTATTCAATGTTTTTGCCCAGGAAGAAAAACACACTTTTTTTCATATTTACTCAAGAGAGAAGATGAAATGGTGGATTAGTCACAGAGATATTTTCGTAGGTATTCTAAATGAAAAAAAAGAATCCGACGGTGACACACCCATATCCTCTCATTGAAAATTGCAAAAATGTACAGAGCAATGAGTAAAGTACACGTAATCAAAAATAGTCATCCGCACTTGTGCCACATACGAGAAAAATATTTTTCCTTACTAACACACACTCACATTTTTTAATAACAAAAAGTTCATCAGTTTTTTCTAAGCTGGATTTCTTTTCCATGAAGGATACAGGTCATACAGGATCTCATCCTGAGATAATGTTTTTTTCTCATTGAAACCCTTGAAAAATGGTTTACAATCACAGGTACATATTTCCTACATGAAAATGTCCTTGCACAAAAATACATCCCTGTGCTTCACATATGTCGTTATAAAGGAGGTTAGCACTGCTTGATGTGATTTTTTTACTCAAAATCCCTACAAATGAAATATTTACTGAAAAAAGAACTAGTTTGTCTCCAACCGTCTTGTATCCGTCATTCGGAACATATTCATTTTTTTTACTATTAAAAAAACACTCTCTAACCTTTCATGTTTAGCGCACACACATACTCACCTTCCATTTAAAAACGACAGCCGGCCACTATCCCTGAAACAGGATAGGGTACACAAACCCCTGTTTTTTCCGTGACCTATACAAAAACCTATGAATATAATTTTTTTTTCAAGGGAAATTGTTCAACCAAGAGAAATTAATCCTGACAATCATCCCAAGAAAAAACGGTCAAGGATCGGATGTTCAGAGAGGAGCTGGCGGGTGTGTGTGTGTGTGCGTGTGGAAAATGTGTGGATGGTATTTTGTAAAGGAAAAAGTGGTCCTTTTGTAAAAAAACCTCTTGTCCCACATTAACAATATGTCCAATGAGAAAATAGCCTTTGGCTACGTGATACAACACTTGCATATGCCTGGTTTGAAAAGTGGAAAGGTTTTAAAAAAAGTTTACCCTAACCTTGGTCAATCAATAATCTTATGTGATATCAAAAGAAGGATGGTTGCATGGCTTTTTTCCCATTTTCTTCATTCAATTGCCCATGATGATGATCATCATGTTAATAAAATTGTTTCCTTTTTTTAATCACTCTGAAGAAGAAAAAACCTAAAAAAATCCTCCATTTTTCCATATTCCCTTTTTCTTTCAATCATCCCTTCTGCTCATGTTGGATGAGGGATCTTGAAAAAAGAATGTCCGTGACCGTCATTCATTTCCAGCTGTTTTTATTTCACTTCCACTCTGGGAATATCGTTATGATTATTGTGAACATTTGAGGATACTTTTTTATACATTTTCACCACCTCTTTCAGCTAGTCTCCTTTAAAAGAAAAAAATGTAACAGCTTTAATTCCCTCTTTTTCAAAAATGGTCAAAAACAATGCTCCAGAATGGGCTCTAATTACAGAGACGGTTTTGCCTATTTTTAGCCACTTTTGCTTTTCCCATCTTGAAAAAGAATACAGAGCTGCTAAATACACTGTAGCATGCTGGGCTTTCCACCCATTGTTTCTCGTTTTTTTCTAGTCATCATTCCCATCTTCAACTATGTTGGTGATTGTGCGGGTAATGGACATTAAAAATTATTCTTAAACATGAAACTACCACCATGGAATAAAGCGAAGGGTTTTTTCCACGTCTTTTAAAAATAATAAAACACTCTAACCCTTTTTCCTTACTTGAGGGCTGAAGCAAAGCTCGCCACTGTATATAATTTTTTTTTTCTGTTCTGATGCTCCCACAAAACGAAAAAAGGGTATTTACGCGAGAGAAGAAATGAAGGAAAAAGTAGAGGCAACAATGAGGGAGTAGATGTATCGGATGTTGTACACTTGAAAAACAACTGTCATGCCAACTGTTACCTAATCACTGAGGAGACTCGATATACACACATTTTATTTTTTCTCTTGGCAAACAATAACAAAACTGAATTGTTGGATGTGTGTCTGGATAAAAAGGAAAAGAGTTGCTATTTCTCTTATTTTTTGGAAAAAAACAGTCCAGCTTTCCACCCTTTTTTCCTGCCCTTTAAGGGCCCCTGGTTAGCCATTGTATTTGATGACCAACGGCGAATCACCGGGAGCAGTTGGAGTAATCATTATACGTAGAAAAGAAAGAGGAGAGGAATACAAGGCAATTTTTATTTCACTAAAATATATAGAACAATTTTCCGAGAAGAATATTATCATGATCATCATTGTGTTGAGAGAGAGAAAATGTAAGAACAAAAATCGTTATCAACTTGTGAGTCTTCAAAATGTCGCTAGTGATTATGTTTTCACTGTAATAAACAAAGCTGTCATTCTCCCCATGAATCACTTCAATACCAACTTGATAGAGGACAACGACAACGTGACAATTAGTTGAAACTGTACGTGGTTAAAAGAGATGACGGGATTGGAGCAAGCTTCACTGACATCAAAAATTGATACATTAAGGTTGACACTTTGAAAAAAGAATTGAGATAGGGATTGACGTGTTGATGTAAAGAGAATACCGTTTGGCTTATTATTCCACCTGAAATCCTCTTTTTGTTTTCAAGGGAAAAAACAGGAAGTGAGCAAGACTGATTATCTCTTGCGGTTACACACTTTACTAGGATCATTTACCTCTAATTACTTGAACAGGGATTCTCTTAATCATCCATGCAGATCAAAGGGGATGACCAAATTGGGAGTCATCAATGAGAACATATTTCCTATGACATTGAAAGCACGTGCTTGTTGTCTCATTTTTACAAATAGAAGAGAGAAAAATCATTTAGAGTATTTTTATATTTTCTTTACATTTTCCATCACCTTTACTGATTATAAGTCCGTACTGGATTGAGTCATTAAGTGCTTTTTGTTTTTTCCCTAATGGACATAGGAAGTGAAGCTGCTCGTTAAAAGTAAATTAGGAAGGAAAAAAATTATAGTCGAGTGAGTGACTCTTGAAGTTTCAACGCTAAATCCCTTTTAGAGTCTGAAATCTCAATTCAATGACAAAGCTGGAATGAGTAAAATAAAAATATTATCCATAATGTTATGCTCTCCATGTCCGTCAAGATGGTGACACTTGACTTGAGAAGCGAACTTGTAGATGTATATATATATATATATATGTATATCCCTACAGCTAAAAACCATCAGTCACCACTCACCATAATATTTTAGGAAAAAAACTAGTTATTGCTCATCCAAAGTAAGAGATACTCCCTCACTCCATATTTTCTTCACACTTTTCACAGATAAAAGTGGCGACGGGAGTTTTTAGCATATTTTGTCATAACATAACACTCCCTTAACGACCAGCTTACGTGTCTTGACTACTCACACCAATAACAATTATTTTAATGAGATGACGCTTATTGAATACAAGATAAAAGCCGCTTATGCTTCAAACGAGGAATTTCATGGAGAAAAATAAGACTAGGATGGCTACTGTGTAGAGGAGGGAGAACTACCTTAAGAAAACAACAAGTCTAAGCTTGCCCCAGCATTGACCAGAGATTATGAGATTTTTATTAGTTTATTTATTCGATTTTATCAAATTAAGTTTACAATGACCCTCATCCATTAAGACTTTTATGGAGGTGATAACACGAGGAAAGGATTAACGCGAATTGGTTCACAATTTGGAGAAAAAATAGCTGAGGCAATGGACAATTTTTCGCAAAACTTCGAGTACCTGGCGAGTTTTGAGTTGAGAGAAGATGTGATTTGGACTGAAAAAGATGTAATACGAGAGATTTTATTTTAGATGATCTCTGATCTATAAAAGAAGTGCATGGACATTCTTTCCTCTTTATAGCGACAGTGTCAGTCGCCTCTAAATGGGATTGAGGGAGATGTTCATGCTTTTGCTTGGGTTCATGGTCAAAGCTCTTGTACAAAAGGGCTTTTTACAATTGAGTAAATTAATTAGTTGGCATTCTCAAATTGAAAAGTTTTGAGCTGCACGCTCAATTGGACACGATTTTAATTTAACTAAATGATATCGTACAAATATTCTCCCACATTTTAGACTAGGGAAAGCCACCAAAATTAATTAGAAAGGAGACTAGTAGCAGCTAAATAATGGTATAAACAAATTATCATTTTTCCCTGCGGACATACATCGCATTTCTTCCTTTACCGAGGTATTGAACAGTGTGTGGTCAAAAATGCATTTTCTTTTTCTCCTTTCTCAAACATTTTTCCAAGTTTTTTGCATCGTCCCCAGCATAAAATGTTCCAACGGTTTTTTAAAAAACTTTGTATATTTTTTTTGCATTTTCGTAAATACACAGATTAATAACCATTTGAGGAAGACTGTGAGTGAGCCGAGTGGAAAATGAGGATGATAAAGTCGTAATCATAACAATAAATGATAATAAGGATATTACTACATGTAAAAAAACCATAACGACTACAATCATTGTGTATAATAAACATTGCATTTTTCTGAGTAGTTTGGCAAGAAATGAGAGCGGACTTTGAATAATTTATGTGTACAATAGAACTCTCTCGAGAACATGCCTAAAGATATATTACGTTTTAATAGCATCCCATATCACGTCTCACATTCCGGCCATTCAAAACATACGTGGTGAGAGGAAAAGACAAACACTTGGAGGAGATTTGAGGAGAGATTAAAAATTGTGAAGAAAATATATATTTGTAAAATTCATATTTGTATAAGGACAGGAAGGGATATTTGAATTTTAAGTTGAGCAAGTGTAGCGCAACATTAAGTCATGAACTTGGCGTACCTTTATAAAAAGCGAGTTGAAATGGATGAATTGGACAGAGGGGAAAAACGTGACGAGGAGAGAGAATTGTGATGAAATCGTAAGAAATTATTTCAAGAGTTTTATGCTGACATATTATTTGTTGATGATGTTCATGATTTTTCCTTTAGCCTTTAGGCCATTGCTTGCACTTTGTCAAATTTTTTATGACTTTTAATTAAGTAATTTGAAAAGGTTTCGGAATTTGGGTGAACTTTAGGTCACAGGTGAAATTTGACCGGGATTGATAACCATCAAAAAATCCCAAAGAGAAAATATATCGATCAAGAGAATAAAAATGTGTGATGCACTTTTAGCAATATTTCTGCCCAGTCCATCACTAGCACAAAATAACGGGATTTGGTTTATTCTCAAAGTTAAACTTTGAGTCAAATGTTGTACACAGAAGAAATGTACAAGTCATTTTTTTCTCAAGTCATCATCCTCATTCTAAAAAAGTCACATCCTCTTGTAAACTTCCCATGGCCAGTTATTTTTGGTACGGAGTGAGGAATCGAGGACCACATAATATAATATCCCGTCTCTCTCTCACACACACACACACATACACAACTAGATACACATTTCTTTTCTTCATATTTCCTTGTGGATTCCACCCCTTTGAAAATATAAAGATAATATAATCGTAATAATAATTGTAAGGAACATTTGTATTCAACATTTGGCCACCTTTTTACCACCTACAAATCCTCATCCTTTCGGGATGGTACATTGGTAAGGTAATGAAACGCAGACAGGAAAGGAAATGGCTTCATAACTTGTTACTATCTGAGTGAGAGAAAAAAGTCCCCAAAAAATGTACTAACAAGTTTAAGTTGAAAAAACCGTTATTTCTCTCTCTCTCTCTCCAGGTCGAAATCTCGATGCTGTATAAATATACGCTCGTCCTGATAAGATAAGTTGATTTCAAGCTAGCAAAAAAAAGTAAAACGGAAGAGAATCCTTAATCTTGTCTTTTTACTTCAAATAGGAAAAAAACTAGGAATACTCATACTCATGAGAGAAACGGGAGGGGTGGTAGTCTCGAAAATGAAATCAATTTACCTGATTTTCCTGTCGTGAGCTAGTTTTTCGGAAAAAAATTCGTTTAATGAAAAAAAAATACCCAAATAAGTTTGAAGGGAAGAAACAAGCTTCTCGAGAATTATAGGAAAAGTAATACAATGGAACTTTTTTTATTACCTCACACACCTCAATCCTTTTCCCGCTTTTTATATACATGGAGGATAATTATCCTCAACGTATAAAAAAATCCTGTAACTCTCAACAAACGGTTGTTGGTGGTTTTCTTCGAGAAAAAATGAATTACTGGAGTAATTCAAGGAAGCAAGATGGCATGATAATAACTAACAAGTCTAGCGGCACAACTGGAGTCAAAAAATCTTTTTTCCTCCCTCAACCTCACTTCCTGTTTCTGAAAGATACAAACTCTGGAATGTGAGGAAGTTGACGAACGATTATTAGATTGACTTCTGCTCATCTTCACCCCTGTCTAATATATATGTACCTTTTTTTCCTTCAGTCTTTACAGCTAGTATAATTGTCAATGAAATGGTAGTGACTAAGCACAGGGTGGAAATTGAAGGTGGCAAGTGAGAAGAATGATTCAACTAGAAACCGTAATAAAGATCCTTTCTCAGGATAAATACTTTAGGAGGGATGAAGCTCATAATTAAAATTAACTTGTTTCCTCCTCCCTCCTTTTGGAAAGTAGTGTGCGGTAGGAGCTGGTTGGGAAGTGATCCATTCCATTTCCACTAATAACCTATGAACAGTGTCCATTTAATGTGAACGAGTACACACGTTTATAGCCAATTTTATCCCGTGGTATTAAATTCCCAGAAGTTCTCTCTCACAAGAGGATGTTATAGAGCTGTTGAAGATTTTTATGGGGATGGAAGATGGATTTATTTCAGAGATAATATGACCCATTCCCTTGTCCAAAGTGATCACTTTTTCTTCTCTGTGAACATGTGTTCTCTCCGAGTGATATTGTCATTTGGTAATGTTCATCTTATTTTATGAGGGAGACCACTTCATTTGTGAAATGACAACGGGAAACAAAAACTATTTAGATGGAAAAGACTTTTTTTTAGTGGACGAGCCCCTTTTAAAAAAAATCCCATATGCATAGATACAAATCAATATTTACAAAGAAGCTTCTTTTTTTGTCACATCTCAAAAACATCATGTCCCCGTGGTCACATCATATTAGCTGGTTACATGCCTTTAGAAAATAACCCTTTTTAATATTAGTACGAACAACTGGATCACAAACAGCCAAGTTGGGATGGATGGTCTTAGAAAAAACGGTTGTCAAATGACCTCTGAAAAAAATGATCGTGGGACAGAAAACACAAATCCATAGTGTGCCCAATCTCTGGAAAGAGTTGCACATGTGTTTCTAGCAGAGTTGCTGTTACCCCAGAGCAGAAAGTTGTTTTTTCTTGGTAGACTCCCATCTTAAAAAATATTCAAGTTTTTAAGAACAAGAAGTTTGTAACCCCTTAAAAAAGTGTGGTGGTAGTAAAAAACGCTGAGAAATGGTAGAAGGGTGAAAAAACGAGGACCATATGCTCGAGAGTCTCCCTTGACTGGAAATCTCCACCGCATGTTTCCCTCGGTTAGCTCCGTGCAATGTCAATTTATCATTATAAAATCCCTAGTAGGGCGTTATACTCGCGGTATTTTTAAACACAAGAGTGTACACCAGTAGCTGAAAAAGTGTAATTTAAAGTTTTGACCTTTTCTCCCGAATATGGGGACTGAGAAGGAAATATTATTAAGATTGGATTGAAAGTGGAGGATGGACTGAGAAGAAAAAAATATTCTGGTCATTTCAGTTGAAGCTTGGAATTTGGTCTTTTGTAAGGGAAGATGTGTGAATCCATGTAAGAATCTTATGTTTTTTATTCTGGGTTCCCATCATTCTTCTATTTTTTACCACGTTTTCCACACGTTTTTTTTTCCAAGTGAGAAACATAATGGGAGAGTGTCTTGAGAAAAAAGTAAGCAGGCGTGAAGCTTTTTTCTTGAAATTCTCCCTTGTTGAGATTAAGAGTTTGGCTATGTGGGGTAAGGATGTGGAGCTGTTTTATATTTTTATTTATAAAACATGAGCTTCAAGGGTCACATCCATCTCAGTTGTTGTGACCTTTATGGCTATTCACGTATGCATGGGGTGTGAGTGTGTATGTTTTTAAGTTGAAATAAATCGAAAATATTGTCATCCAATAAACTGCTACCGTGCTACATCTAAGGATTTTGGTGTTGCTGTGTCGTGATGTGCTATGATAGCTATAAAAAATGGGAATATGTTGGAAAACTCGTGCAAAATTATTTCCTACTTTTTTACAATATTTAACAATAAAGACCAACAATGCAAGCAGTAGAGGATATTTTGTCGAAATCTACACTTTACCCAATTTCTAACATTTTAGTCGCAAATTTACCAACTTTTTTTATCCTCCTAGCTAAAAATACTATCATCAAGTTTAACACGAATTTTTTCCTCTCTACAAAAAACAAAACTGTTTCGGTCAACAAAAAAGAGTTCATGTTTTACTACCCTTTTTATTTTTCCCAACCTTAGGAAAAATCTTTTTTATAAATCATTATCTACACTATATTTTGGCAACTTCCTTCATCATCGGACACGATACCGCTACAATTCCCATTTTTTCTCAAGCACATCATACAAGTTCTTTTTTATTAAAACTCCCTAAAACGAGAAAACACCTCTAGAAAAATCATACCAAAGATATAAACACGAGAAACCATATATAAGATTTTTTTCCACAAAAAAACAAACACAACTTCCTTCATTTCCCTCCCAGATTAACTTTTTATTTTTCCCGAGGAAAAAAAAGGACCGACGACAGGATAGAACAATAAAAAAATATTGTTTGCCGACCGGATTACACATTTTCAAGGATTGGCTATGGTCTGCACGTATTACTCTGATGATCATCACCACGGCCAAAACTTCTGGTGGCAGTGGCCTAAAGGGACAATATTGTTTTTCTCTTGTGTCTCCCTTCACCATGGTTATATGACGAGGAGTAGGAAAGGCTGTCGGCTAAAAAGTGTTGTTGTCGCGGTGGTTTCCCTTTATCAACTTTTGCTTTTTTTCTCTGTGGTTTTCCACTCTTGAGCGTTTTTTTTCTTGCCGCTCTTGTGCTTTGGTGTAATTGAGAAACTGTGCTTTTGCTAGGAACACAATATTTTTAGAGAAAATATCATCATCATGAGATGGAGGTGGAATGCGTGCTTACCAATAATCTTGGTTGAGATATTCCCATAGAAAACGGGATGTTGTTTTTTTCTACACTTTTTTTTCAGAAATGGGGACCATTTATGAAAAAATGTTTTATTGCGTGGTTGTCCATTCTCATGAGCGGTGGACCGTGTAAAGATGATCATGGGAGATTTCTGGTTGTGCAAATGATGAGCGTGGTCAGCTCATTCAGAGATGAGAGCTAGACCCTCTTGAAAATACGCGGTGTTGGCGGAAACACGGGTGTAGTGGACAAATGAATACAAACCCCTTTACGAAATTTTCTCTTGTCCAATCCTTCCATATTTGATGGGCATGATTGGTCACGATCTTTGTTCTTGATGGAGACGTTTATTTTAAATACTTTTTTAAAATTTTATTTTGCAACAAAACAAGCACACATCCTTTTCCCACCATTCTAGCCATCCTGGCTACTCTGAACATGAATAAAAGTAGGATTATTTTTATAGAAAAAAGGGAAATTGAGAAATTTCACAGGAGAGTGTGAAAACACAAATCCCTTTTACATTTCCATGTATATAATTCAATTTTAAGTTGGTTTTATTACAAAACACTTCATTTTCAAAGGAAAAAGGTCGAAACAAATTTTAATTTCTCACTTTAAAAAAATTCACATCTTTTCCCGACTCGTTGAGGACAACAATATTTCTGTGAGATTTGAGGAAACGTGTAACCTTTCCTGCCGGCGGTAAGGGTCATCAGATTTTTTAAAAAAGAGTCACTCATCTCTCAAATAAAGTAATACTGTTAAAAAATACAGTTTTACGGGTGGTGGTGTATTGTCCATGAGAAAAATAATATTCCTCTTTTTTCAGCCTCTGAACGAGCATCCACATATATGCTTGGTATGATATACTCAGGGTAAAAACTGAGAGATGAAAAATGTGTGATGAATATCGACATTGGGAAAATAAGGGACACACACATGGCCTTCAAAAAAGTGTATCCATCCATTTTCATATTTTTCCTCATTCATCCGTTCCGTTTTCTGGTTGAAAGCTGCTGGACGTCGTTAATAAAAGCGAACGGAGAGTTGATCCAAGTAAAATGGAAAAGGACGGATGGTCGCTTAGACACATACAACTCATATTTTTATTGTGTGTTATTATTACACAACAAAAATATGAAATATGAAATACATCTATGTAGCCTTGAAATGCTGCTGGTGTTAGATTTACAAGCATTGAAGGGAGGGAGAGGGCCCTTTTTTACCCTACCTTTTTTCTCCCTATACTAGAGATATGGTTTGAAAACCTTTTATGAAAAAAAAATCAGCTTGTAAAACTCTCCTGACTTTTGCTATATGCACGTTAGCGATATTTTATTTGAGAGCAAAACAAGTATCCTATTTTAAAAGCTAGATTAAAAATTTATATTCGAGATTATCCACTTATAAATTGTTGGAAAGAGGTAAAGATAAAAAAGGGGATTTATGAAAGAACATGATGAGATTTAATAATATTTGGACATTTACCATTGCACACTTGTCCTCACAAATCAACTCTAACAAGGAAAATGAATTTGAAAAAAGTCTCTACCCAGATATACATTTTTTACTAAAAAAATCATCTTTATTGATTTGGATCCCTGCCGAAAAAAATATATACCACGGCTCCTCAACATTTTTTCCAAGTTGTGACCTTTCCAACTATTTATGATGCTAATTGACACATCGAGACCTTTCGGGAAATGCCGCAAAAGCGGCAGCAATAAAGGAGAAGAAAAGCCAAAGAAGGATAACAACACTTTACGTGGTGTAAATGACAACGTCCAATAGGATTGTTATGATCACCTTAGTTATGATCCTCTCTGTGTACTTTATATATAGTCTTGTGACGAAAAAGAAGTTTTTTTCATGCTCAACCTCATTTTTTATATCTTACCATGACAAAGATCCTAATACGAGGTGACCTTCTTCCTCCACTGACATTTCTATTTTATACAGTTTTTTCTGTCGCCAAGTCCTTCAGTAATTATCACCTAGGTTAAAGTAAACCTGAAGACTATAACTCGACTAAACAACTATCCTTAGTTGGGCATTGTCCTTATGCAACCAAACCATTGTCCTTTTTTGGATTATAATTTATCCCATGACAATGCTACAGCTATACTGGAGTATAAAGTAGAGAAATATAATATGTATTTTGTGCTGGAGGATTTTCACCTCTTTCATTTTTAATATAGGATTCCTCCCTTCCTCCAGAGATAATGAGATCACCGGTCAAAAACTAGAAGATAAAAGGACCTTAGTGAAAATCCTTTCCTTCTCGAGTCTTACAAGAAGGTGAATGATGAGAGGAAGCGGAGTAAAGTAGACAAGTTAAATTGTCCAATATCCGGTCTCTATCTTCATATTCATACATGATGGTAAATATATCCACTCAAATTTTCGTCCTTGTATGGGATGTCATGATGACCAAGTTAAATGACCTGCTTGAAGGGATCCTGCCGTTGTCATCACATCACTTCACCAAGTGTCCTCGTCTCATCTATCATCTTTGAAGAAAATGGTAATTTCTTTTTCTCTCAAGGAAAATGGCCTTGAACCATATGAACGGTTGGAGTTTGAGGGGAAATGTGGCTGATATTGAAATTAGAGTAAAATATATGAAAATTCTGTGTCTGCTCTTAAAAGACAGAAAAGCTGGCCCTCTTGAAGATATGCAAGAGACGGGAATGGACGTAAGATATGCTATGAGCTGGCTGCCCGGCGAAAAAGACGTTTATGCAAATTTCCCCTTGATAGCGTTTAGCTGCGTGTGTGTTCTCTTACTCTCTCTCTATCCATAGGAGACTATGAGAGATGGCTAGTTTCCTCAGATTTCATCACTTACTCACAGAGACACGGAGAGCATAGCGTTATGATCGATACAAATGGTTTCCCAGAGACTCACCCACAGAGTGTGGCAGCTATCACTTCACACAAAGTTCAGAGAGTGCAGTTGAGATTTTATCCTTGAGTCGTTCATCTTTTCCAAAAAAATTATAATGCTTAGCATTAACTTGCGAATGTGAATTTTTTTCCCTCTCTCAACAAAATCAGATCATTTCACAAAAATAATTTTAAAAGGATATATAAGGATTTAAGGAAAATCTCAAACTCTCCATTGGTTTCTGACTTGCATACGAAACTGGTTTTAGGGTGTAATAAGGAGGTAGCCAATTATGCAAACATTGTCTTATGCACTTTATCCACTGAAGAAGGCTGTTGCATGTATGAAGTTACACACGAGTGTATATCTTATATGGGAAAGGGAAAGATACGTTTTTCTCTGTGGTTCAAACTTTAATGAATTTATGCTCATTTTCTTCTCTCCTGAAGAGCGATGCAACATGCACTTTCCTTCTATGTATCTTTCGGAACACATGGTGTACATACATAATAAATTTAAGGAAAACACCAACTTTTCCTCTTTACCAGAAATGCGTCTTGCTAAACTCATATCACAAGGAGCCATTTCCTTTTATATTTATATAGCGTATGGTCATAAGTGCATTAGAGAAGAAAAAAATATGATAATTTGATAAAATGAAAAAACTTGCTTTTCCCACAGAATCCCCAATATTTCCCGCAATTTTCCTCCTTTCCAGGGTTTATGTGAGCATGCCGACAAAAAAGGAAAACCACTTGCCAACTGACCACTACTCTGAAATTATCCTCTTTTCGATTGGGTCTTTTCACTGGCCAGTGGAAAATGTAGAGAGTGGAATTGGGTGTGAGATTTGGGAAGGTTTAGCTTTTCCCCTCCAACCTCTTCCAGAGAAAGAAGCATGGGATACAATCAACGAGTGTCCATATGTTAGCAGGCTATATTATCATCCAAACAATTTTATCCCACATATATACATAAAATCCTTTACTCTCACTGTAATACTTTAGCATTGAAAGAGAAAGTTTTTTTGTTGTTTGAAAAAGCAGCTCACACACATGTAGCATGAGTGAGAAGGGAAAGCAAAGGAGTTGAAGCAGTAGTGCTTATATTTCATGCGTGGACAGCCCAAAACTCTAGCTCTTTTTCTCGGACGAACAACGAGCGGACGGACGGACAGTCGAATGGTTTGGTTGGTCGTTACAACTCGATAAAAAAAGAAGGAGAAAGGGAGAAAAAAATGTGGAAGGGACAGCGACCAGAAAAACGGAAAAAAACTAACATCACGATTACATTCCAAGCCAAATATATTCCTCCATTATATACCCCATGTGTAAGAGAGACCCTTTACTACATCAACTTTTCTATTGGCATCTCCAGGAATTGGAGTGTTGTTCTCTGGAGAGAGAGAGAGAGAGAGAGAGAGAAAGAGAGAAAATAACTTGGATATTGGATGGATGTGTCGGGGTGGACAAGTATTGGAGAAAATGGAGAAAAGTTTGCATTCCCTATGTTCGCCAAAATGCACACACACTCTCAGGCTACATGATGTGTATCCCAATAATATAATTTCTCTCTTGTTCTTCTTTCCAATCCAGTGGGAAGCTATACTGGGAGAAAGGGAGGTGTAGTCAACTAGTATTTAATAATAGCCAAAGAGAGAAGAAAAAGAGAAAGCAAAAGGATATCCCTTTATATAAGCTCTCTTCCAGGGGAAGAGTGAAAGAGCCACCAAGAGAAAGGATTCCACTTGAAGTAACTTAGTTGATATAATATATATACGTGTAAACTGGGCTTATACATTTTTTTCCCTAATATATTCTCTCTCATGCCACCATACCGCCGGGATACTTACACAGTGATGCATGGATGGTGGATTGGTGGAACGAATGGAAACTTTCAGTTTGCTTTCTTTTACATGGGAAAAACGACGCAAGGACGACGAACGACCGATACCGACCCCGGTGCTCTCTTTCTCCTTCTTTCTAAAAGGCTACTAACTCTATATGGGTATAAAAAACAGTTTTTTTTGCTTTCTTTCTCTTTCTCTCTCCTCATGTGTATCTATAGTCATCCAGCTATAAAAGAAGTTTTGCTTGTCCTCCACTTTCACTCCCATTACCAATCTATATCCTTCTTGGTATACGATACAAAAAAAATATCCTAACGGGTACAATGTGTAGTCTATACGTTTTTTTAGGAAAAAAAACAGAGAAGAGAAAAGACCAAAGGAATGACGTTGGGAATGCATGACATGCACACTGCCGAACTCACTCTTTTCCTTTTTATTCCTCTTCGTCTCTCTGGACAAATCCCTGTTTTTTGCGCAAATGTGAAAGGATTTTTTTTCGAGAGGGGCACCACTGCCACTACAGCTTTGAGAAACGTATATATGAAGAAAAAAAGTTTGATATGGAGACTAGAAGAAGAAGGGAGAAAAAGAGAGAAAAAAAGTTTTTTTTTCTTTCTCATTCCAAACTCACATTTGTGTGGAGTAGCCATGCAATCATGGTGTGTAATGGTGGTGGTATGGTGGTGGGTTTTTGGAAGGTAATATGGATATATTATATACAAAGGTGGCTATAAGATGGATGCTTAGTGATCGTTGCAGCCCTTTGCCTTTTTTCTCGGCCTTCTCACTCCCACTAATACTCTTTGGTCGATCCATTTCCAAGGGAGAGAACGACAACAAGGAAAGAAAAGGATGGAAGAAAAGCCTATATTTTTTTCTTATGCAAGAAAATGTCTTGGCCATAGTGAGAATGAGAAAAGTATAGGATTTTTTTTCTTTCTTTCTTTTCTTTTGGGTTCACTCGCAAAGCGAGAATGTGGAAAAAGCGAGAGAGAGAGAGAGAGAAAAAAAAATGTGGAAGCTCTTGTGACGGAGGTGAGGGCTTTTGTTGTTGTGCAATGGAATCCAACCTGAAATGTCCTATAATGATAGTAACTATAGTGCTTAACATTAGCCCACAAGAAGGAATGTAAGATATTCGTAGAGGAATATTCTATAGTCATCGTTGTCCTCATCATCGGCCAAACTCTCGTTTTTTTTTCTCTGTCATCGTAATCACACGACAAGGAATGGACGAGGTGGAGGTGGAAGCTCTCTTTAGGAAAAAAAGAATATGGGAGTTGTTAACTGTGAATAGAAGGAAGGGAATATAAGGGACTTTATTGATTTGCTACGGGAAAGAAAAAATTGGAATGGGATACCCTACAGGCATTCATTTCAAGGGAGTTTGGACCTTTTTGATAAAATCGCAGTGAGAGAAGAATATATGTGTATTCCGTCTTGTTATATTTATGAGAGAGGTTGAATTCTTAAATATGTGAATGGCTTCTTTGAAAGATGATGTTAAAAAGATTTTTTCTTCAAATTGATAACATTACCAAGCTTGCAAAGTCCATTTATACACCGTGAGGATGGTGGTGACCGGTGGAAATATTTATGTAGATGTCAGTAGCGGCTTTATATCTGTAGCATTTGAAGTTTGTTAAGTGTGCAAATTGGAAGGAGGAATGTGAACGGATTTGTTCTCTCTTATCTACCGACATATTTCTTTATGCATATTAATTACAATCCACCCTCATGAGAAGAGGGTCACTTACAGAAAAAAATATGCATGTCGGCTTCTTCTCCTTATCAATTATATTGATCACAGGTCATACGAAGCAATATGAAATATCCCAAGTAAATCGTGGACTATGATATAGGGAATAATATTTTCCTCCTTTTTCATTTATGAATATTGCATTCCAGATAATAATCTGATGAGGCGGCAAAGAGGAAAAAATACATAAAGGATATTCCTCAACTTGACTTTTTCACCAAGCGAATCGAAAAAAAAATTATGAATGGCTGACTTGTCATCTCCACATGGGTTTCCAGCTTGACTAAAGTATTTGGGTGATTGTTTACAGCAAGCATAAATTTCGGATTGATAAAAACAAATAAAAGAATTATATATATAATAAATATATTCACCATTACATTCTTTTCCATGGAGTGTGATTGTCTAATACGGTAATAAATGTAGAGTATAGATCATGATCTGGTTGGCATGGACAAATCCCATTTTTACGTGCTTCTCCTCAAATAAGAGAAGTGGCAGCTTTTCACATTTCAGACAATATACGACTATCGTCGGTGCCATACCGACCAGTCTGTCCGTATTTATACCACCCGTGCCACTAATTCCATTAGGAAACGAGCCAATAACTGTCTCTTCTGATATTGGCTCTTGGATTCAAAGTATAATAACAATTGAGTCAGGAGCAAATAACACCCCCACTGTTGAAACTTGCAACAATGGATGAGGACGATATAACACAAAAAATCAACTTTTTAGGATTTCCAGGGCTGACGACCATTTTCAGTTAGATGAACTCATGCAACGTGTTTACAATGGAAAAATATGTGTAATCCTCTGTTTTTCCTTTTTTTCAGGGAAAATCCCTGGGATTTATTATGCCGGAGATTCACGAGACAATAAAAAGGGAGCCTTAATTAATTAGAGGATTTGTTAATTACTCTAGATTACAAGGGCGCACTTTAGATTTAGAGAATTTATGGAATATCCTCCCCCCACGGGTGAAGGGCACTTATGCACCAGTGCATATTCGGACATTCATTTTCAAATATTGTGTAATAAATGTAATGAGTAAAAATCCTTCATCTTTAGCAAATGTTCTTCTCTCACAGTTGGGTTTTTTGAGGAGAGCCTGATGCCGATCCACTCTTGTTTTTGAACAGGTTTTTTCCGCATGGATAAACCCGAAAAGATGTGAAGGATGATATGCATCCTCTACCTCGATAATATTCTGTTTTATTCATCTGGACAATTTTTTTATTGCTTTTATCTAGGAACGTATGTAGTGGACCCATTTTAGAAAATGTGAATGAGGGTCACATATGCGACTTTCCTTTTTTCATTCTTATTTCACAACAATGGACAACACACAGTGTGACATGTGACGTGATATGATATGACGGAGGTTCAATGAGAAAAAATATTAATCAAGAGGATATTACAAACCAGTGAAAAACACTATTCAAGTAGGGTTTTCCGCAGTGAAAAAAAAATATTTTCAAGATGACCATTAAACAAGTCCTCTCAAGTCACCACAGGAGGATCCTCATTATGGTCACTAGAATTTAAAAAGGAGGTGGATTGTTAAAGCAAAAAAGGAGCTCATATTGTGAAAATTCCCTATCTCTCTAGCTCCTCATCATCATCACTCATTCATTTACGAGGATGATCAATTTTTCCTATTTTTTCATCTTGTCGTCAACCTCTGCCCGTTTCTCCCTTTTTTTGTTAGTGCCAAGTTTACACGCATTTTTTCCCTAGCTTTTCATTCCCACATTGGAATTAGCAGACTCACGAAATATATACATATATATGTATATATTCCTATTATGCATAATACTCATTCATTCAGAGAAACAGAGTGACAAAAAACATAGATGTCCTTTCCTAAATATATTTTTCCCATGTTCTCTTCTAATCATTCTCAAACCGATTTCATCTTTTTCCCCTTGTTTTATTCATCACTAGAGCTCCATTATACAGCTTGGAAATGTTCCCCTTGTCAATGATGTACCTAGTATGTAGGGTTGATATGCGACAAATGAAACACGTCGTTTGTCTGAATAACAGGAATACACACATGGATATTTTTTGTCTGAAAAAAAACTGTGTCAATAGGAAAGAAATCCAGAAAAAGAGAATATTCACCTAGGATGTTTTACCCTTGACAAAAAATATATCTTTCATATTTCACACAAAAAAACTTTCATAGGAGAACCTCCTATTTCAAATTGTTATGTCCTTCATTTTGTTGATCTGTAGAGTAAAACTCACAAGGGAACAATTTTTGGACATGTAAAAACAAACAATTCTCTTAAATATGACGGATGAGATGGACGGTCTAGCCAAACAAAAAAAACTTGATCCTAGATATTTTTATATTTTATAATATCCTCAAAAAAATACAAAACAGTTATGTTTTTTTCACCGTCCATTAAAAGGAGCGTGGTGCTTGTAGTGTGCCTAGTCGTGTGCTTATTGTTCAATTCCAACTGGTCATTATTAATCCAGTAACGGTTCGGCTTGTGCGACCGGCTTTTAAAAAACGTACATGAAAAAGCGAAATAAAAATGAGCACGGTAAAAAGTTGCTCAGTCTACTTTCAGGAGACCCTTCTTTTGGTTTTACAACGCTTTGGTCAAACTTTGTGCACCAGGCAGGGCACAAGGCTCATTTTTTCTCATCAGCTTGTCTCACACAGATATCGTGAGGAAGGGAGCACACGTAGAAAGAGAAAAAAATATTTAGTGATTATTATGTATGCATGCACGCAGTTCACCCCACGAAAAATAGGGAATGGCAAAGATTTTAGGGAAGGCCAGGAAAACCAGTTTTTGTGCTTTCTCATCCATAAAAAAGGAGAGACACGCGTATGGTCATCTAAACCAAGTTCAAGGTGGAGTAGTCCACTTGTTTTGAATCCTTAATCAACCTCGTACAAGATATCCACCATGAATGAAATACCGTCTTCACTGACCAAGGTCTACAATGAACTCCATGAAAGGAGAAGAAAAAACTGGAATTATCAAATCATCCTCCATTCATTCAACTCTCACTTTTATCCTTTATCTCTTGCCTTGACAAAAAAAATCTCTATAAAAATCCTACCCGGTATAGAAAAAAGCATTCTTGGAATCTACTTCAATTCAAACTTTTATGATGGTCTTTTCCCAGCCAATTTTTTATACATTTTTTTGCCCAAGTGGACATGGCCATTATTATTTTTGTCGCTACAAATCAATACGTTTCGCCTCATTTGCATAGACCTGCATTGAGATGGGATAAAAGGGACAAAAAACTCCAACTCTTCACTACGCCGTGGATTAGTGGAGAGAACAAGGGAAAAATAGGGATCATGCAAATTCAATGGATATAATACGGTAGGAAAACACATTAAAAACAATACATGCATGAGTGAATGGAGGGAGTTTGGAAAAAACGGATATACATTAAGGTTTCGACATTTGGGAAGAATCCCTCTGTACTTTTGCCTATGCACACCTTTTTTTCTCTGGAGCAAACACCGGATCTATATGATCTGCATTGCGTATTCTCATCAATGAAAGGAGAAGGAGATGAGGATGAAGAGGAAAAAATTAGAGAAATGAATATTGTACTTATCGTTAGCTTACAAAATACAACTCTCCCTTGTGGATGTTGTCTCTGCATTGAATATTAAATAGAAAGGGGTCGGTCAGCGGAGAATATGTGGATGGTCATTACATATGAATATGAATACATTTTTTGTCATTTATTTCCAATATGGAAAAAAAATATTCATGTAGGATTAAAAAATTTAACAACTGGATATACTTTATTTGGGGCAGTGTGTATGTGTGTTCCATAAACATGAGAGAGGAAGCAAAAAGCTGGTTGGAAGATAGGGGAAAAATTACGAGTAACTAATAAAATGCGCCATTAATATTTTTTAAAGTCATAAAGTTCCGCTGATTGTCAAGTGTTTGTATATCGAGTTGCTTTTTTCCAAAGCATTCGAACACACACACACACATGTCCTTCGTAAATCTGTCAAATACTGTGGGAGAAGTGAGAGAGATTTTTTTTGTTTTACAGGACCAAGAATATCCCTCTTGTAAATAGGCTCCTGTGTACTAAAGAAGGGGAGAAAAGTGACAGAGGTCAAAGTTGAAATTCAAGCTTGGGAAGTGACTAAAAGTCTGTTTGCCATTTTAAAATAAATTCATTTGAAGGAACTTTCCTTATAGTTTTTTCTTTTATATAATGCTCCACTTCCTCCTTAAACTTGTCACCTTCAACGGCTTCAACGTCATAAAGCTGACAAGAATGGTAAGGATTTTCTACAGATTCTAATTTCCTCTTGCTTCATGTCATTATCTAGTTGTCATTAAGAGTCCACCTTGTAATGTAGAAAATAGCAATTGGAAACGAAAAGACAAACGTTTTGGTAAATGGGACCAAGGCCGAGGAAAATATATACAGAAATTATTTATAGGTATTTCTATTCTCCATCGTATCATATTTTATAGCATCCCTACACACGTGATAACTTTTGTGAGTCATCGGTAGCTTGTCTTGGTATGAAAGTAAATTCGATATTTATGCGTCGTTGCCAAGAATGACACATAAATATATGTCATATAATAAAAATCCTCTCCTTTGTCGACACCACTAGACAGTGTAAGCTTTTTCCATTAAAAACTCAGCTTTACACAAGTTGGGGAAGCAGGTGAGGAGAATATTTTGGACAATGGCTAATTAATTACAAGAACAGTATTATCCCACCTATCAACAAGTTTACTTCCCGAAATCAAATGTGGCTACAACCAATCACATCTCACACTTGTCCTACTTGTTATCAGAGGAGAGGTTAATTGTTCTATGAAATGTTAACTTGTGTGTTTTCACTCCTTTGTACTGCAAAATTGCGCAGTTGAGTTCCCAAATTGGTCAAATAAATGTCCCACTGGATGCTATATCAGTCACGGATGATGATATCATCTACCTTGTCAGTGGGATTCTGTGAACTCATTAAAAAAATTCCTTCAACTTGTACCCCACTCATATAAACACTCATGTATTGAGGTTTATTTATAAAAGAAAAAAAATCTGGAGTTAAAGCAAGAACAATTTGAAACTGAAAAAAAATCGAAATCGTCACGTCTTCAACCACTGCCCTTATTCAAACAGAGCTCTTCACATATGCAAATATATCAATCAAAGAAACAAAAATCATAAGCAAAGAACTTTTGTAACTATATCCCCTTCACTCACCCCAACCTGTTTAGTTTATATAAGGGGAAAAAATATATCCATTTAATAATGTTGCTCAGTCAATGGTCATAAATAAGGTGTAATTAACACTTGATGGGAACCGGATGCCGAGTAACATGGACTCATACAACTTTTCTCTCTGCTCCCCTTCTTGCTCTTTATAACTCTTAAGGAAAAAAGAGGAGTAATTTAGCGTACTCAACTCTACTTATATAGGTATTTTTTTCAATATTATAAACTCAACTTCTAATCACACTCAATCTTTTTGCTCCTTTCTTATAAAATCATGATGAACGCAATATTATTCTCTTTTTTGTGTACGTAATACCCTTTCCGCTTTTGCCTCTTTAAACGGATACCTGTTCAGGTTTCATTCATTTTCTAGATTCTTTCCCTTCAACAAAATGTTGAATTGTCGCTCGAATCCAGTTTTTTATATTCCCTCCTTGTGTTTTTTCCTTTGTGCCGTTATAATACGCCAGGCTCATGGAGGATGAGTGAAGGATTAATGAGAGAGGATTATTGTGTATTTTTATTCATTTCAAGACTTGTCTGTGGTCATACTACATTCATGTCATTCATTGTTTCAATCAGGGCAACAATAATTATTTTTTTTATTAATATTCCCTCCTTGTGTGTGTGTGTGTGTGTGAGTGCGAATCACAAAAGGGAAATAAAAATATAATATTGTAAACATTTGATGCAGCTACTGCATTTTATGTAAATACACTGAGTTTGCAATTTTTTTTCATACAAAAGCTGAGAAACTCATCTTCCTGTGGAATCCTGATGAATGCTCATATCTCACTTTTCAATCAATATCTTTACCTTTTCTATTCCTTTAGATATTTTCAAGTCAACCATGACGGTAAATACTGACCTGATCAATTTTTTTTCTCTGTAGAAAAATACCCTAGTTTAACTCTGAGAAATTTCTCAGCCTAGAAGAGGATGATACTTGAGAGAGAGAGAGAGAGAAAAAGAAAAGAAATGTTTTCAACTGTAACCAAAGAAATGATTCTTCCCGTGAGAAAAAAATGTTAACCGAAAATAAAATATTCTGCCCTTTTTTCGGACACAGAATTTTTTTTTCTCGATTCATCCCTAAGAAAAAAATGGAAAGATGACCCTATTCCTCTCCTCTTAACATATTACCATCCGTATACAGTTACGTGTATGCTGACCGTCAAACAGAATTATGCATAATATGCATAAAAAGAATGATTCTGAAAGAATACCCTCATAACATTAGCCTTCCCATTTTCCCATCAAGTTCGGGACAAAATATTATGCACATTTTGCAGGAGAGAAGAGGATCGAGGAGAGAGAAAATATACAAAAAAAGGCAAGAGAGTAAGATGGATGTCCTAGATTACCCATTCACATGTATAAAAATCCCCTTTGCGTCCTTCTCTTCTAGAAACATTAGCATATTATCTGTACACGCATATATTTATTATTTTCGTCTATCCAACAAGGATTCTAAAAGTCCAAGTAAGCATAATTTTTTTTTCTTTGCTATTTCCTCCACACATCACACTCACTCATCCAGAAACTCTCCCTTTCTCAGGACAAATAAATATTTAAAAGGAGCCCTTTTTTTCCACCTTGTATTTAAATGAACTTTGGTGGACACCTTCCAAAGTTTTTTTTTTTTTTTGCTTTTCTTGTCCATCACATTTGAATTAGGTTGGGCTGTTGTGTATTTTTTCTCATGGAAAAAAAGGGGCGAACCGGACCAAGACAAAAAAATAATATCGTTGAAGCTCACACACAAAGTCCACTCATAATGGAAGTTTAGAATGAGGAGTTCCCCTTTGGGATTTTTTCTTGTTCTTGTCTAATATTCATAAATGCAAATCAACCCTGCATACTCTTTAATGTGGAATGTGCACGGAAGAAAATGCAAAAAAGGGTCTTGCACCGATGAAGAGAGAAGAAGCGGCAAAAAAATTATGGAGAATTGTGGACAACCTTGGGTGGGTATTTTTTCTAAGAGTTTCCAACGGACTTGGAAAAAAAGGGCTTGTTTCTTTGTCAAAGGTTTATACAGTGGCACTTTGGCGAGAAAAAGAAGAGCACTTAATTTTCCCAACCTTTTTTCTCCTCTTCACTAATCACAATAATAATAGGAGAAGGAATGGTAATGGTCGATTTATATAAATTATGATATTTTTTTAGTGCGAGTGCAAACAAGAGAGAGAAAGAAAATGGTTGTCTTTGTAGAAGTAAAATTTACATAATGTTTTCCAATAATAGAGGGCTGTGTGAGGATGTATGCTTTTGCTGGAATGAGAATTAGCATACATAGATGAAACGTCTGGGATTTCTACTTTTGACCTCTTGATCTGTCAAAAGTGTAAAGTCACAAGTGGACTAGGATCTTTCTCACGGGATGGAAGAGAGAGAGAGAGTGAGAGAGAGAGATGAAAAAAGAAAATGATTTTCAATATCCTCTTCTGCCTCTCTGCCTCTACTCAGGAAAGAGAAATGCACTATGACAAGAGAGAAAAATAAATATTGGACTTACCTTGGGCGATTCTAACAGCAGGCATTTTAATCCTCATCTTGACTGTTGTATCTCAAGTGAAGGAATTGAGGACAAAGTTGTCCCCAAAACCTTCCCTGGTGGTGAAGAATAAATATGAAAATGGAACTTTTTTTCTCAGGAAAAATCCGTCTTTTCAGTTATTTTTTTCGACAGTTAAGATGATAAAATAAAATTGAAAACTTTACCACTCTTCCTTCAATCCTGTCCACATGAAGATTGCTTTGTAAAAAGTCAAATGTCCCTATACCACTGTTCCTTTATGATGTCATGTCATTCAAACTTTGTTCAGTTGAAATCCATGTGAAAAGAAATAATTTCGAAGAAAAGGAGTTCCAGGGAAATTCCTCCACTTTGCGAAAACATCAAAAGTGCAGTCCTACTGCAATTGTGGGGAAAAGACATGCAGTAAAAAGTTTGAACTTGTTCTTCACTCCTCGGGTCTCACGCACTCACACACACCGTCAAAATCGCTGGGTGCACATGGAACGAGACAGTAATTAATTCCACCTACACACTTCCATTCTCTTTAGAGTCGAGAGAGTCTCTCCTCTCGCAAGGAATTGGGAAGAAACGTACGCACTCCAGAGAAGAGTCTCTTTTATTATTATTACTCTTACGGAGAATATTTCTAGGAGACTGGAGCGCTGGATGAAAGCAGAGATGCATGCGAAAGCCAGAGATGGACCAGATTGCCTCGCGAAAGCACTTGCAATCCTGGTCGTAGCAGAGAGATATCAAAATATATAAATACAAAAAAAGTCAATTCGCATATCCCTCGTGATGATATCTCTTCAGAGGAAATTTGTCTCTTTTTACTTTCCACTTGACTACCCGTCTCCAGTCAACTTCACTTGCTCACATGGATATTCTCACTTAGATGAGGGAATTGGCAATTGTGAATTTTTCATGAGAACTGTCAAAACGTCCGAAAACACGTTGCATGAAAACACAACGTTTTCCTTAGATATAAAAACCCACTGTCCAGTTTGGGGTCAGTTGAGAGTGTTCACGGCAGCAGGGCTATTTGTTATAAAAAAAATACTTGCACCATGGCCTCCCCCGTACATTTGAAACTCATCCCCAGCTAAGAAATACCCTTTGCTCACTTTCCCCCCAAAAATAAAATTTTCTTGTCCACTAGAAAAGGAAAAAGGTCTCTTATTTCACTTGCAAACCAGACCACCACAGCCACTGAATGTAATGGAGAGAAAGGAAAAACTTAAAGTATGTTTACAATAGTGACAAAGATGATGATAAAGTGAGGGACATGAAGCGTGTTTCTGTATTCCTTAGTTTTCAAGTAAAGCTTGAGCGAGTGATAGTTTGTGTGTCCGCCTCAGAAAAGAGCCTGTGCTCAACTGAGCCCAGTTGGCTACAGTTCATGGGACTTGGCCATCGGGAAAAGGATGCGAGCCCGTAGCACATCACATCACACACACAACACCAGTGGTGGTGGTGGAGAATATAGAGTGATCGTGTCTTTTCCTTACGAGTCCTCTATGTGTGGTGGTGGTGGTGGTGGAAAACACAGAGTCAACCGTCTTTCTTGTCAGTGGAAAAAGCTCTCATTCTGCAGAGTCCATCCATCCATCCATCTCTCATGCTCTTTCCATTCCATATATATCCGCTATCCACCACCGCACATCGAGACACTCTCGATCTCCTTCCAAAAAAATGTATACGCTCTCGTCAAAAGTTCTCTCCTTTGGTGAGCGAACAACTCCGTTTTTTCGAGGGAGATAGATATATGCTGAGAAAAAAAAGAAGAAAAAACGAGAGACTCACTCACCATCGGCATCGTCATCATCATCGGCAATTCTCCTCCCTTTCCTATATGTCCAATAGATGCTATTAGAGAGAGAGAGAGAAGACAACACTTGATTCCACTTTTCCCGAAAGTTGTGTCTCTCCTTCTCGGAGCCAGTGGTGGCACAGAGTCATTCGCCAATATTGTATCTATTATACTGGGCACATACACACATTATAGGAAAAGTGTAATCAGTCCAATGGATGGGAGTAATAAGGGAATTGTGAGTGGAGTCATGCGAGATGGGCAGACGAGAGGATTTCCTTTGCTAATCATGTTATGCCTCTGGTGGGATAGGGAATTGTGAAAAATACTGGGAAAAGTTTGCTATATCCCCATTTATTCGGATTATGTTGTGATACCCTTGTCATGTGTGGGGAATTTACTTTTTAGGGGGAAAAGTCAGAGATACCTTTTAAGCTGGTTTTTGAGTGACCAGTGGTCACTTGTAAGATAACTCGAGGAGGAGTGTAGATTGTCTAAATATGTGGTTGAAAGGGTGTTGTGAATCCTTTAATGAAGGGTCTTGAAATAGGTCCATTAATAAAAACCGGTGTTCTGAGGCTGTCAAATGGATACACACGCATAATCTGCGTGAGTGCAGGTGCGTAACCCAAAAGGGTACCCAGGATGAAATAGTATGACTGGAGAAAGAATGTTTCTCGAGAGAGGAAAGTCTACGCATATATTTCTATATGCACGCCCCACTCCACTTTTACTTTTATCGTAGTAGACCCTCTCTATCTTGCCTACTAATAAAATGCACTTTTCCTTTGCAAAAACTTGAAACTCTTCACAAGAAAATGCAAATTTTGTTTTGCGTGCGGAGAAAAGCAGGATGACTCGAGGTGGCAGTTTTCCACCACAAGAAGAAACTTTTTTTGCAAGTAATTTCCTCCATTCTGTTCATTTCACTTGGAGCACTTCATCCACAAGTCTTTTGCTTGAGAAGATGAACACTTCTCTGGTTGAGTTTTTTTTGGAGAAAAGTTGGAAAAGTATGATAATAATCTTCTTGCAAGAGTGTGTGTGTATGTGAATGCACTCCTGGAAAATATGTATGTATGGGATGCGTTGTCTGAAAGATGGAAAACTCTGTGCAACTTATTTTTACTCAGTAATTTCCCTTTCTGTATCTTCTAACCTCAACCTCTTCAACAGTTCTTATAGTTGTAGGATCTCTTTGAAGAAAATAAAGAGCATTCCTTTTACTGCAGTTTAGAACAAGAGGGAATATTATCATTTGAGAAAACAAAAATACTTTGAATGACATCCCAAAAAAGCGTCAGCCTTTAAACTTTGTAATGAATTACACGTGGATGAGGGAGTGTGTGCTGCACATGCAAAACTTACAAAGACGCACTTGCATCTAAACACTGGCACGTATTCATCTCTAAAGAAATATATTTCGTCTTCACCTCCTTCTCTTATTAATATTCTCTTGTGTTTATATTCCTCAATGCACACAGTGATACACTTTTTTCCGATGCAAGAAAAGCATTATTATAAATCTTGATTTTTTTCCGCACGCATTTTCCCACCTAGCTTCCTATTTTTTCGTGGTGTTTTGTATGCAATATTAGAGAAGAGAGATGCGGGGTATGTTTTAATATGAAAAGGAAGAAAAGAAAGCCCGTGAACTTGAAAATTTTGAGCGTGGAGCAGGATTCCCTCTGTCTGAGAGTGAGTGTGGAATGCACATACAAACTCGAGCAGTCTCAACATCCATTCATTTCTTCGCCTACTTTTCCTTATTTTCAGCCATTAGCCAACAAGCTAAGGCTTTTTTCCATATTTTTATAAGGAATGCCAAGACGGGGGCTATAGTATAGAGTGCAATCTTTCCCGTCTCAGCTCATCTCTCTCTTTCTCTGTATCTTGTACCAAGTGCATGGCGCCTAGTGTGAAAACGAATATAAAATGTGTAATCTTGATAAGCTCCAAGCTCCATATAGAGAGGGCTTTTATGAGTGTCAAGATTCTCAAGTGGAAAACTTTCCAAGATGAACAAGGTATAAAAATTCACTAGCAAGCTTGTCTAAGGGTGAGATAGCAGGTGTGTAATGAATGTAATTAGGAGAGTCTAGAGTAATTATTCTAGGCGGAGGTTTCATTTTCCAAGGGGAAATGTGTGAAGTCTAAGATGAATCTGTTGAGTGTGGTCACTAAAATGGGAAACCAATGTGGGTGAATGCTCCTTTGGAGAAAGGATGTGAAATTGTGAAGGGACAAGCCGAGAGAATATTTTCTCACAGAGTACACAACACATGTATACAAGCACCATTCCATATTTTATTGGAAAGGACACCAAGCTAAGCTTGGAAGAGAGGTGAGTGGAGAGAAAAATGTGAGGAACGAACGGACAGCGCAGAAATTTTCATATTGAAGGAAAGGCAGGGCGAGTGGGAATGGCCAATGGTGACCACAAAGATTGCGCATAACCGGTTTCTAGCTGGATTCCTGGGAAGGGAAAAATGAAAGAGAAAATAATATCTATAATGGTTGGGAGAGCCCGAGTTCAATACTTTCTCGGACATGTTCCAAAAAGCTGGACACAGGGAGGATTACTCTCTTGAGAATTTCAGTGAGCTTGCTCCTCTCGACCTGTTGTGCAGATTGCATTAGGGAACGAGAAAGTTTGATGTTGGACTCTTATTCCATCTGGGAGACTCCCGGGTAACCACTTTCCCGGATTTGGGAGCGAACCAGGGAGAATCTATTTTTCGGGGGATTCCGGTCCCTCATCCAGTCTTTGTGTCTACAACGTCAAGCTATTTTTATATCGATGGCAAAGTCTTTTTCATGACCAGTGTCATAGTAAAAAGATGAAAATATTACTGGGAGTACAATGGAATCATATGTGTCCCGTTAAATATGTGTACATTACTTTGACGATTATATGAGATGACTATTAGACATACCCCGGCAAAAATGCATTCCCTTGTCTGCTCAACTTGCTAATTAGTCTCAGATAATTTTTATTGCGGATGCGGACACTCAGGTGATTGGAGGAGATGCTCAATAAAAAAATATCATGTGTATTTTACTACTTGAAAAAAAATGACATAAAGTTAGCCTCAAATGTAAGAATAAAAGAAGGAAATTCGGAGCGGTCTCTTTTCTCAAGAAAAATTGAATCCTTTGAACAAAACTGTGGTTGCATTTAAAAAACCAGACGAAATGCTAAAAAAGAGATGGGAAAATGAATAGGAAAATGTGATATAATTTTGAAGGAACATTCATACATTTAATATTGGCATATTTAACAACAAGTGCACCGGTGTTCCTCTCAAAAGGACGGAAGGGAGAGTAAGATAAAAAAAATGTTTTGGCGAGGTATGAAAAAGGTGATTTTTTTCAAGGACCCCCCGGGATGCCAAGTTATATTCTTGCCTTTTCTCTTGATTACCATAAAGATGAAGAGATGAGGACGATCCCGTTTAAGACGAAACGACGACCATTCATTTACCAAGTGAGGTAGTGGTAGTGGTGGTATGGTGTAATATTCATTCATTCACAAATCATCATCATCATCATGAAAATCTCCCACAGGTAATTTTTTTCGCAATTTTTTGTCACCACAGTCCAAACACAATTTAAAAGATAAGGCCGCGCCGCTACCGCTTAAAAGATTTTTATATTTTCTCAGTCATTCTTTCAACTAGTCTTTGTCCCTTTGCTCCACCCCTAAATTTGGAATAAAAAAATCTTATGGCTTTTGGCTATGCGTGCGTGTTCGAGAGTGATGGGATCCTCTTGTCATTGTATTCACTAATTACAATAATTACACCAATGATGACGAAGCTTCGTCACGGTGGCATGGCTAATATAAGTCGGGGTCTCCTTTTCTCAACTTGAAATCCACTTTTATTCATTATGACACGAGAATATGAGCATGTTCTACAAGAGGGAATTATGCGAAGGGTGATGATAGCTTTGTCATAGAGAAAATATATTCTTCTAGTTTTTTTATAGAAACATGTCACCAAAAACCTTTGTCAAACACCCGACCCACCAACTCGTTCCCTTGTGATGAACCAGAGTCAACTTTGAAATTTCAACAATGATCCATTTTAAAAGTTGAAGGAAACACCAAAAGGTTTCCTTACCTCCTGCTTCTTTCTCGCTGCTTGGGTTTTATGCAAATGGGAAGTGAAGCAGTTTTCTTTTTTTTGACTATCAGGATGACAGGATGAGTGAACAAAAAAATAAGATGCAAAAATCTCACTTGCTTCAAGAATAGGGTGACAATGGGAGCTTGTAATAATGACGATGACGATTATGATGGATCAGGTGTAACAATTTTCTCTCTTGAAAATTCTTTTTGAGAAAAGTGCCTCTTTTCAAGAAGATAAAGGACCAAGTTTAAATCTAACTGTGCTCAACGGAGGAAAAATCTCTTTTTTTTCAATGTTCACTATTTACTACCCTGTGTTCACCTGAGCAGCGAGGATAGAAGCTTTTTTCCCTATATATACCGTCAATATATAACGTTATGTTTTTGTTGGATGTATGAAAATGAGAGAAATTTTTTTATGACTTGCTAAAAGCAAGCGCAGTCAATGTTCTATCTCTCTTTTTTTCAAATGGAATAATTATCTAATAATAAATGAAACAAGTAGGGAAGCAAAGGCAGATCAGAGTGAATGGTTGTGAAACAGGGCGTGTGATGCATAGAGCCTCTTGTTTGTCAAAGATCATAAGAAAATTCTCTTGGTTGAGGACTTTTGTCAAAAATAAAGTGTGCACTGCAGTTTGCATTATATATTTTTATAAAACAATTGAAAAGGAAAGGAGCCAAGATTTTTGAATAAAAGTGATTCGCCGACAGGGAATTCATTTTACCATATATTCTCACTCTCAAGTCCATTCCGCTCAAGAAGAATAGACGGAAAATTTTCTTGTATAACTTGATTAAAAAATGAGTGAATTGATAAGAAAGTTTCATTGACGAAGAGACCATCTTGAACCGCGGTATTTTGAAAAGTCTTTATCTCATTCTTGGTTGTTTAAATAATATCATGAATGAATTACCCCTCTTCACTGGGATGTTATCCAACCTTTATAAAGTTTTTTTTTGACATTTAAATTGATAGCGAGAGCCTGTGATGAGTATACTAAATATTTTTTTCTTCTCGTGGATGTTGTGAAATCTCTCTTTTTTCATAGGATCTAGAGGCTAGTTCGCTTGTTCTCTGAAAAAAGAGCTGAAAGAGGTGTAAAAATGGCGGAAAGAGAGACGAGAGAAGTGAATTGAATACTCATTCATGATGATCATCTTCCGTTCCTCAGACTCATTGTTTCCATATAAGTTGACTACCACTGGCTGCTCCTCATCATGAGGATAATGTGCAAGCAATGATCAAGCAGAGGAGATGAACTTTGAGAAAATTAAAGGAAAAAAAGATTATGCATAAGAGGTAGAGCAAAACAGGGGAAAAAAGAAGAGGAAGTGAGTAAGCGAGATCTTTGATGATCTTTGTGTGTCCACCATCATCCACTGACAAAAAAATCACGTTGATTTTACAAAGAACATAGAGATGAGAAAAAAGGTGAGATGTTTCTTTCGTCAAAGGGAAAAAAAATCTTGCACAGTTTAGATAACAGAGGATTGCTCAATTTCAATATACAAAATGGAAATAAAACTGATTCCGCTGACAAAATGGAAATAAAAATGATTCCGCTGACAAAATGAAGACTTGATGTGATTTTGTGATGGCGACTTCTTTGTTTAAAAAAGTATTTTGAAATATTCATGATCAAAGGAGGATTAGCTTGCAAAAGTAGGGTTGCGCTTTACTCGGAAATATTTTTTACAATAGGGATACTAATTTTTTTTCTTTGGTCGAATAACATTATCCAATCTATAGGATATATTTTTCCATAAAAGGTACGCACACCACTGCATGGGGAAAGTTTACAATTTTTGTAAAGAGCTCATATCCCCAGCGTATAAAGGAACTGAGATGAAATTACATTGAGAGAAATCATCTAGGTTAATTTCATGCAGAATTTTAATTTAAAAAATCCTCAAATCAGATAAACTCGAAACGTTTTTATTGGACGTTTGCAAGCTAAATTGTGTCACAAGAGGATGTAAACGTTTATAAATCTTTTAAATCCTAGTAGCCACTTCATTTACAGGATAAAAAAAGTATCTTGATATAAAGGAGCGCTAGAACAGGCCTGACAAAAAATTGTTATTACTCGATGTGATTGCAAGTGAACTCCACACTGTATTTTATTTTCCTTGTCTGCATGTCCATGAATTAATGGCTAGTGTATAGCGTGCCAAAGCGACTATTTACACAACTGGCGTGGGTCACGATGATGATGATAATATGATAATGAGGGAACATGTCCAATCATATGCATATCAAATGCCGGTCTGAAAGAGAGAGTGCAAGTGTGAGATTCCACTCTTGTGCATTTATTACTTTACACCAATAATACCATCCTCATTTTCGAATCTATTTGTTCAATAGTAGTATGTAGGATGAAATTGGTATGCGAAACGAGGAATGGACATGATGACGCGAGATTACTATTTTTGTCGGAGGTAGGTACATTTTTGTATATATAGTCAATATTCGAGAGTGTTACACGAGTGGGATGAAAGTTTGGAAAATGGATCGCTCATACTTATCATTGTTGATATTACATTA